>JAJEKV010000059.1:0-287142 GCA_021234155.1 Isoetes taiwanensis | reverse complement strand
ACCAATAATGTTGAAGTATAATACCAATAATGCCGACGATAATACCAATAATGCTCACGATAATACCAATAATGCTCAAGTATTATACCAATAATTCTATAATCCACTATAAAAGCAATCCATCTTTAAAGTCATTCATCTCCCATCATGGCTTTATAATATTTATGATGATCAGCTTGAGACCATTCTTTGCTCCATGAGCTACAATGATATTAATCACGTGACATACGTGAAGGTGTTAAGCCGATCCCCATTACAATCCAAAGCGTATATCGTCGGAGTGTGATTGCCCCTACTTACTGCGGTTGTGATCCATCTTCTTTGTTCCCGAAGCCATGCCTACGGAAATAATGCGATCACAATAGCAGTGGATTGATGATGAGTGAATCATCGACTCTATAATGCCATCAATAATATGTGCATCTAAATTATATGTATGCCATCAATAATGTGTGCATCAGATGTAATGATGTATTAAAACACCTATTATAATAGATGTAAGGATGTTAGTATAAGCATAAATTAGGGATGTATCGACAACGATTAATTGTCCAAAATGCTTAAGTATTATAGCAAAAGAAATTACATACATGATTATCGAACATGACCGAGATTGAGAGCTTTAGCTAATGCTATGTCCCCCACATGTCAACAATGTATTTTGAATCAACAGCCTCTGGCCTTTGCCATTTGCATCCCATGCATAATGTATGGCATCTAACTTCTCATACCTGATGGATCTCGATGGATTGGTCGCCAACGCTTAGTTAAGCAACCTCAGATAGTCACGCACAAATGGTGCATCCACCATGATACATAAATGTGACCATAATTGGTAGACTCGGATCTAGGATGGCATCTTCTTCCTCAGAAGCCCAACCACGTTGGAGTTTCATCGCCTCCAGGTCGGACTAAAACAAACATACCTTTCGTAGAATATGTGCATGAGGATCGAACTCATCCATAGGCAACACCGACTTCATCCGGCCGCCCACAATATGTGGGCAAGGTCTTACAAGCACAAATGGCCATCGACTCCTGAGTAAATGCAGGTAGAGGTTCTTGCTCTGTACGCTAAACCAAAAGTTATCATTTTGAGGTCGCCCCGAGATACATCTTCCAAAACACAAAAGAATTCGCTCCAAGAATCCATAGTTGCTTTGTAATCGTCAAGCAAAACACACTATCTTCCTCCTTTTTTTGTAAGGAATTCCATAATGCTATGTACTTGTCATTGCCGATGTCGCCGTGCCGTGGAGATCTTTCAATGTCTTCCTTTGAGGATATTTTAGGCACCCCTCATATAACGCTGGCTCACCATTTTCCTCCTTCCACATTCTTATTCCATTTTCCTGAATCCACTTTTATGGTTTGGCCTATCTTTATATTGCATAATGGGCCATTTCCCATCCATTTTAAATCGAATAGCAATGGCTCTAAAGATGGCCTCGGTTAGACGTTACCTTATCGTGGATATATCCCTTGACAAAGCTCTTCCAACTGGAACTTCATCCACAAAAATATGGAACAGAGACTTTGCATTGCACTTGCTAAACAAGTAAAAGCAACTCTGTGCAAAGTTAGAGCATCCATGAACTCATTAACGCTTAAAAGTTCCCAAACAATGCATCAATATATCATGAGTGTGCCTAACCATCATGAAGCCAACCCCGCTCATCAATACCTTAAGCCATGTCAAATAAGAGAGGTAGGAGAACACATATCTATTTTTATTTTTGACCCGATGCATTATCCAACCGTAAGTAGAGATTTCGAGGAAGAGGATTGAAGCCTTCTGTTGGCACTAGAAGATGAAGGCATCTTTCTCTTGTGTCCGCATCTAGCTTATGTTGCAAAGGGTCGGTATCTTTTTAGGGCTTGCATCAATTTGCAATTTGTAGTTCTCGCTTCCACACAAATCACCACACTTGTCTTCTTCCCAAGAATCAAGATAGTGTAGATCCTAGAAAGTGATCCAACATGAAAGTTTGAGTCATCCTTCCAAAGATCAAGAGAGAAATGGCCATAAGTCCGGCCCCACCATGACCATGTGTCAATGCTCCTCGCTAAGTTGCTTCTTTCAAGCGATCTCCTCCCAAACACTTTTTGTAGATGGTGACTTTTGGTGTGAGTGTTTTGACCTGATCCATCTTATCAAGTATTATGCAGAGGTGACTTTCGGAATGATGTGATAATGCACGCCAATGCCAATATTGACTTACAGAACGTTGTTCCAACATATGTGCCCCGCCATGAATTGAAAGGTTGCGCCTCCCTTTATATTTTGTTCTTTCCAATCGCTGATGACTACACATATGTTACACTTGGAGAATGCTGTATTTTTTGCTATGTCGACGCCCTGAAACTCTTTTCTTCCAAATATTGTAAAAAGAGGGCAAGGTTACACTCTTTTCCCGCCACCTTCCACCACGGTGCCCACCTCCCATGTATGCTCTTCTTTATTAAGGATGGAAGGAAGTTTGCTAACATTCTCCCTTATATCATCCTTTTCTTTTTTGTTTCTATGTGGAATGTCTCTATTCTCACTAATGAAGGTATCAAGCACACTTTCGTAGCTAGTGTCACGCATCTAGGCTTTAGAGCTCAGATACCATGTTCCCGCCCGCTTTCCACCTAACTCGAACCTCTTCCTCCAACTATAAAATGACTGAGAAAGTAACCTAAAGCCACGCCACGCGATTGACGTGCACTCCACCTCACGCATTCACTACTTTCGGCCTAACTGCCCTCAGAGTAAGTTACACTCAACACATCAAAAACAAGCGTTAATCCCGCACCGCTTTGATTGAGAATAAAATTTTTCTTAAGGCAATATACTTGCTACCGCTCAGTTTTTGACACATTCGCCCTTGCATCATGTTGATTTTAGATCACTTAATTGCCTTGGAAGCGCACATCCTCTCCTCCTCCTTGCCATCCCCTTTGGTTCCCTCCCCGACCCTCTTCACATATGTATATTTCCTTTTCCTCTTGAATTGCTTTCTCAACATCAGCTTCCAAGCACTCAACTTCTAAATCATCATGTTCGAGAGCAGCAAGAGCTTGTAAATGTTGTGAAACTGTCCTACCATCATGAAGCAAAACAGCATGGGTCTCCTGTGTTACTAGATCGTTAGCTATAGGCCTCTCAAAGACAAGCATGACATGACCTGATATTTTGGTTTCCATTGGATCTATTATGTTACCCACCGAAAGCCTCGACCTTTGATACACCCAAGAACTCATCGCCTATAGCATCCCGGGATCACTAAAGACTATATTCGGCCCCGAATATTTAGATCCCAAGGGTGAGTGAAGAATGTAGCATGGCAAACCTAGTAGATCTGTTCTCGAGTAGTAGATCGCCTCATCTTCGTGCTTAAACAACCTCGAGACCAAGACGGCAGCTACATTCTCATGACCTCCAATCTCCTACTATCTTCGCCTTCTTCATTTGTTGTTTTGCTTGGTTCACCCGCAAAGGAGTGCGAAACCGATGTCCCATGGGCTCACGATGTGATGGACTACTAGATGAATCCTCTTGTGAAGAGGGCAAATTGAGGGATCTCAAGACGATCTTCACTTGAGGGCCACTCATTTGGTTTTACATCCTCTTAGGCCATCAATGAATGTGCCTACCGCTTCACCAATGTTATCTGCCCTCCTCAGGGACCGAAGTCATCGATGGGATCACTTGACCGCGGACCTCAATTGCTACATTTGAAGGATCTATTTCCTTCCCATGAAGAGTGGTTCTATTCAAAATATGTCCCCGGGCAACAATTGTCCCTCCGGACGAATAGGTTGTACAGGGAAAATTAAACCTGCTTCAATCAAGCAAGCTTACACTTTTCAGAACATATGAAATAGAGGAAAATAAGCAAAAAAAAGTTTAAAATGCATGCTTATTTAGTACAAATGTATAAATTTTGGTCCAAATTTGGAGCTAAATGGCCATGGCTTTTATTTGGTGTAACGGTGAATACTTGATCAAAATGGCTTATGGCTTATTTGGTCGAATAGGTGTTTGATCAAATGGCCGTATGGCTTCATTTGATCCAAATTCACAGCCATTTGATCCAAACACCATTTCGACCAAATGGCACCATGGCCATTTGATCCAACACCATTTCCACCAAATGGCTTAACCATCACAAAATCTACACGAGGTGCCTATGTTATGCATTCTTGCTCCCATTGTTGTATATGTGTCAATAAGAGCAGGCATGCATAACATGGGCACCCCATGCCAACTTTTTGGTAATTGAAACTAAGGTTCTCAGGTCCTAGCAAAGATTAATGTCGAGATTTGAACACTCTATACACATGGCGGCAATAGAAACGTAATTTATACCGTAAAAAAATGGACTTACTTGATATTAGATAGATCCATAGTGGTATGTCCCGGAGCGATAGATAGAACAGAAAATGAAGCTGATCCCAGGATATATTGGCGAAGAATGCGCCAAGAAGAGCCAAGAAGAAAGCGCCAAGAAAGATTCGAAAGAAGAAGGAGGATTCGCTTCCAAGAAGAAAGCCCAAGAATCACACAGGATTTCGGCCGAAGAAGAAAGCGCCGACAAAGACGCGATCGCCTTTGCAAAGTTTCTGCCTAGGCGCTGAAAGAAGGCCAGCTTATCGCGAAATGCGCCGAGACTTAACAAAGCGGATTCGTCCAGCGCTGACCGCACGAAAAACGCCTCAAGGCTGTGGCATGGTCGTATTAAGGGAGCACCTACGCAAGAAAGGGGAGCTTTAAAGGCAAAGTACAATTTTCAAAACGGACTGATTCAAATTTGGGCGGTGGCAAAATAAATTTCAATATACCCAAGGGAATTTTGACTTTTATGTTAATTAAGGGCGGGCGGGGAATTTTGAATTTTATGTTCAAATTTGGCGGTGAAGGCGTTTAAGAAGGAAATATTGAATTTCAAAATTTGAATTGTGGCGGCATGGGCGCCTGGACGCCCACGCATGGGCGGAGTGGGTGGCTAACGGGCATGGCGGCTACCGGACCGCGGCGGGCACGGGCGGGCGGACCGCTGACGAACTGGGGCGATGCATGGGCGTATGGCGGGCGCCACTGGCATACCGGGCATGACAGCGACATGATAGCCCTAGTTGGTCACTGTTTTTCGAAGCTTCTCATTAAACTTCATTCGTTTTGATTCCAGCTCCCAAATACCGACCTTAGCCGCGGCGCCCGAGCACCCTAAAGCAACCTTTTCATCCTTTTTTTTGTGATTTAGAAGCCATTTCCCATAGCTTCAATCAATACCAACACATCTAGATACACACCGGTTTTCGGACCAAATTCAAAGCGAAATGGAAATGGACAATTCGAGCTCAACAAAATGTGGAGACAGGCTAGCTTACCTCAAAAGGGACAATTATGTCGCCTACTTGCATTGTTTGTTTGGGCTAAATGGTTTCACCGCTATTTAGATGCCCCGGTAACCACTTTTAGGGTCTTATAGTTGACAAATGGCGCCATGGCTTCATTTGGATGATTGAGTGCACTTTAGGAGTCTTAGCTTACTTTAGGATGCCCGTAGCTTACCATAGGGTCTTGTTGTTGGCAAATGGCGCCATTTGATGTGTATTAGCATACATTTGGGACTTGTTGTTGGCAAAATAAATGCCATGGCCATTTGATGTGTATTAGCTTACCATAGGGCCTTGTTGTTGGCAAATGGCCATGGCCCATTTGATGTCTATTAGCATACATTGGGAACTTGTTGTTTGCCTAGTCATCCGGGTCCTCGCTGCAGCTGTTCTCTTGTGGTATCTCCTACGGTAATGAGGTGGTGCCTCCACCCGGCCCGATCCACTCTCCTTCAACCATCTTCCTCGAATATTGCGGCGGGGAGTGGTTTGACTGGTGGAGGCCTCCTCGACCAAACGCAGGGATAGGCATACGACAGCCTCCGTGCTTATGCACTGATCGATAAATAAATGGCGCCACCTGCGCCATTTGCCAACCACAACCTATTGTCCGCCGCTTTTGTTCAAACCATTTACCGATGCCTCTTTTGTTGCCGACATGCCTCTTGTTGCAGCCTATCTTACGGCATGGAAACACAATTTCAATCCGACCCGATCATGATGCCGATAGACGTGCACCGGTGCATGGAAGTAATGCGGTGAGCTCCCTAACGCTACGCTCTAAAGGAGATCAGAGAGAGAGCTCTCCTCCTTATAAGGGAGACAGACACGAGAACGTTCCGCATTTACCAAACGTATCTTGGTCCAAATGAAGTTGGTTGCCAAGAGCTGGCCGCGAGGATTGGATCCGGTGGTCTGTGGAAGATACTTTGAAGCAGAATAATTGTGTACTATGTGGACCGGAAGTTTTATGATCCCACTTTGATGTCTCCGCTAGCATTGCAAATGTAGCCGGTTCGGGCGAAGAAGCAAGGTCATGCCGCCGTCATTGCAACAGCCTTTGAAGAAGCCGACATCAAAGGTCCACAAGAAATCTTGAGGGGCTTTATGATTCTTCGCGAATCGGATGAACGAAGTCGAAAAACTCCCCTTCATTCGTTGTCAAGGCAATAGCCCAAAGAAAACTACCCGCCATTGTGGACACTACCGGCTAAAAACAAAGGAGCAAGAAGAAGACAAGACAACCTAGGGATACACCCCAAATGACAAAGACTCTCATCTTCTACCGAGGATGTCCAGAACCCGAGGAAGGAAAGGCGGGGCAAGAGGAAAGTTAAGAGAAAGGATCACAAAGATCCAGATATGGAAAAGAAGGAAAAGAAACAATCTAAAGAAAAGGAAGAGAAGGAAAAGGAAGAGAAGGAAAAGGAAGAGAAGGAAAAGGAAGAGAAGGAAAAGAAAGAGAAGGAAAAGAAAGAAAAGAGGGAAAAGAAGGAAAAGAAAAGGGCAAGGAAAGAAAAGGATAGGGAAGGCAAGGGGCGGAAGGAAGGAAAGGCACACACAGAAACGGAGGGAAAGGAAGTGAGACAGAGGAAACGGATGGGAAAAAAAGAAGCACAGCCCGAGCCTTGAGAAGGAGAGACACCAAAAACAAAGGGAGAGCCTCGGACTCCAAGTCCCGGCTGAAGTCCTAGAAGTGGTGGTGAACCTTCGAGCCCAAGGCATAGCGAGGATCCCGCGGGACACACCGCCAAAAGGGTCCCCATTAAGAAGCTAGAGCCAAAGAAGCTCACATTAAGAATAGCTCAGCACTTGCTAGAGGTGCCCGCAAATCTTCTGGTGGAAAGGTCGAAGAGGAAAAGACTACAGAGAATACACCGCAAAAAATTTACGATCAACGCATCCGGCTTCCTGTCATATTCATTAAAAAATAGACGTGTTCAAATTATATCAAGGACCAGCAAATCTGCATCTAGACCAAGGAATATGGAGCACGCCAAAACTTTGGTGGAGTCCTTTCAGAGACCCACATCCGCCTTCACTCCGATGTGATTCCATTCAATCCCCTCACAAATAAACCGGGTCCCTTGAAAACCGAGGATGACCTCATGGGGATGCACTATTATATAGTGAATGGTAATCATTCGCTTATGAATTGCTCAACTTGTATGTAGAAGACTCCTATGACACCAAAGTCCCAAGAGCAAATGTCAAAGATTTATCTTCAACGGAATTACGAGTGTTGTCCGGCACAGTCAACTTAACAGAATGCCCGGCAGCTCGGGCTTTGTGAAGTCAATGATATCACCGCTAAGACTATTTTCAAAGAGCCATTCATTGATAATATAACCCACCAAGCGGCAGCAATATGCTCTATGCGAAGCCCGATCCATCGGGACGCTGGCAATCTCGCCGCCGTAAACCATACAAGGTACATGTTTTAATTTTTCAAGAAGATATGAAATGGCGCCATGGGCGCCATTTGTTCATTAAACGGCGCCACGGCGCCATTTTCACTAAATGGCCACGGCGCATTTGCTCATTAAATGTTCAAGTCTAACTTTGTTGTTTCCAAAGATATCCGGCTCGGGCTGAAGTTACCATGCGCAGGGCATCCTAAAGATTTCAACCATTGGGTCTTCATGCGAGGAGGATTTTTTCGATTATTCGTCCCTATGGAACTTGTGGAAATCTTGCAAGCTAAAAGACAACAAGGGACAAACTATTACCCGAATCGGGCAAAAAAGAATCCGACTACTTCAGTCGGACCTACCGGAGGTGCATGAGGGGTATGGACTACTTAAGACCGCCGGGTTCGCTCCGTGAAGTGTTTGGATGGGAAGACCTTCGCAAAGGTCACTAGTGATTATATTGGTAAGCAATTCTTCAAGGCAAGGGCAAAGACACTAAGATCCATATCTTTCTTGAAGAAGGAGATTTTTGCATGCGTGAAGGATAATTTTCGAGGAAGTTCAAGTCCTTCACTGATCTCAGATCTGCAGTGCCGGGCTTCGAGGATACCGACCTGATTTCCATGGCCACCTTGCATAGTAAGTGGGTTGAAACCGAGTGGGCAAGGAAGGCATTTTCGGTAACGCACACCCCGCCTTGGCAAGATTCATACTAATGCTTTGTTGAAGAGAGAGGATACCAAGACTTCCGCTTCGCAGGGTTGAACTAACGCATTAAGGGACAAGTTGTTTGCACTCCCGCATTGCAAGATCCTTGATTGCCCTAGACACTAGAGGCATATTTCCAATGTGGGACAAAACCACACTAACAAATTTCTTTAATACAATTTTGTAAAGAACAACACCACGGTGATTCTTTTGATAGTAGTCTTTGCAAGGCGGAGCACAACTTTTTGATTTCATCGTAGATTGGATGATCCGGATTCCGGATCCGAGTTTATATTGGCATGTATGAGGACGAATACAAGAATCCGCCTCCCCGGGAGTTCGAGGCCCATTCACTAGTGTATGCCACAAAGATTCAGGCCATCAAGGTCCTCCCGTCGGGTTATTGACCTCAAGTTCCCCTTCAACGATCATCCTCAAGAACCGCCACCAGCCTTCGTGGCCTAACGAAGAAGACGAAGACGGGAGACCGAGGCTATGGTCGAAGCTCAAGAACAAAGATTCCCTAGTACAACCGCAAGGCTTGCCGGGGACATAATTATGAGAAAACCACCGGGGTCCCGCTACATGCTCGTTACCTGCGTGCGTAAAATGGTACCGCCAGAAACGGGGTGTTTGATTACTTCTCCCCGTGGTTCTTTTTGGCGAGCTTCATTGCTGAATAAGAGATTTTGCATTGTATTTGAAAGTGACCCGCTTAAGCATGAGTGCCTAAAGGGGGATTCTAGATAGGCTTGACCGCCATCGAATCCTACCATCGCAGTACCCTCGCGGACGTAGAGACCACCTTGTAGTTGAAGAAGTCGAGATCCACCAAATCCGGGAGATGCCCGGCTCCACCCGATGTGGACTATGATGTGATCAAGAATACACAATTCAATATGGACATTCTTGATGATCCCACTTTCACGCCACGGCGCTCGAGCTTCTCGGGAGAGATCCTATGGTTGCTTCTTCTAGCCATGGCCCCGCCATACCTGAACCCTGATCCTATTGTGGAGCCTGCTCCCCGATGAGGAACCCCTCAATTTTGTATGAAAATAATGTAAATTGTACACTAATACTCTTGTATACAGGCTACCTCTTCCGAGTCCTTGCCTGTTTTGGCAAATTTTTTAATATGCAAATCTATGAATTCGGAATTTTTTACTATTTTTGTGATGTTATGTTTCTCCAGCTTCATTTTATGCAATGCTAGAATTTTTAATGGCGCCAATAAATGGCACTTTAGATGCATATTTTTTTTAAATGGCGCCATAATTGCTCAAAAAATTGGCATAAATTTGACTAAAAAGGATTTTCGTTCCTAATTGGAATCACGAAATTTCTCATTTTAATGAAATTGTGCTTAATTATCTTATAGTTCCAAATCCTGCAGCTGCCTCTACAAAGGCCTCCTCTAATACGGTTGCTGCAGAGAAGGAAAACGACGGCAAAGATGTCGACAAGCAGGTTCAGGCAGTCGTTTCCAAGGTCAATAGATTGACACGGTCAAGGACCAGGAAGGTTGTGGAAGAAGAGAGTGAGGGTGAGTCAGAAGTTGATCTTGATGAAAACGTCCCTATAGAAGTAGCATTTGGAAAAAAAAAACAAGGCTAATGTAATTTTGCCATATGTATTTCAAGCAGGCAAATCTTGATAGCTCAAGACAACCCCAAACCATCAACCAAAAGGTTTTTGTTCAAACAATTAATATATTTGATCCCTGTTTTATTCCACCTTGAATGTGCAAATGTTGTTTGGATAATTCATTCAACTTAGGCTTGAGTAAAAACTTGTCTGCAGAAAAAAAAGGCAGCCAATTATACTTAGTGAATCTGATGAAGAAGACAATACAGATAAAGGAGTGCCAGCTCACAAACTCTAACATACAAAAGGTGCCTGTTATCCTGTTATATTTCACCTTGTGTATTCTCTACAAATTTCAGTTGGTAATTGGAGCACATCCTTGCATGCCGGAGAACAAGGCAGGTTGTGAATGATGAAATGGAGGATAAAGCAAGGAAGGCCACTGCAAGGGTTACTGATAGCCAAGAAACACAAATACGTTGGGGGCAGGGAGGTACTAATACAGATGTATCTGACTATGGCTATCAACACTCTCCATCATCGGGTAGCAAATCTAAAGCAGAGTCCAGCAGAGATCGCAGCAATGTCCAGCACATCTCGATAGCACTGCCCAGCACAGTCCAGCACAGCATGGCTGCAGAGTCCAGCAGAGTCCAGTACATATCGCAGCACAGTCCAGCATAATGCAGCACACATCGACAGTGAGTGCAAACGTTGAGGGATGGGAACCCAGACAGAAGTTAATGGTGCTTGACATAAATGGTGTACTGGCACAGACACAACAGAGGAGAATAGACCAAAAAATCTTGCCTCCACCTCAAACGAACCATGTTGTAAAAGAAACTGCAAGTAAGTACCTCATTTGCAGACCAGGGTATTATGAGTTTGTGGAGTGGGCACTGCAGAGGTTTGATATTGTGATCTGGAGTGCTTCTCTACTTCAAAATACAAGGGATATGGTGGATGCATTGTTCCCAGATTTGCGGATCAAATTCTTGAAGGTATATGGTCAAGAGCAGTGTTATGCATGCGAGCATCCAACCGGCACAGCAAAGCAACTTTTTTTCAAGGAGTTGAAGGTTGTACTTGAGGATTTTCCTGAATATCATGGTATGCCATTTTCTTGCCTACACAAAGGGTTTCTAAACTCTGCACACACAACCGTTCCTGTTATGCCTTTCAAGGGGCAGGAAGAGGACAACTTTTTGCAGAAGTTTGTGTGTCCAGCATTGGATTATTTGTCTTCTCATACCGTAGAAGAAACAATCTCACAGCTAGACATCACTGATGCATGGTTGCAGAAGGAGACAGTTGATGTGCTGGATTACTGTCTCAACAATTATCTTGTCTCGGCCTATTATATCCTCAATGCTCAAGAAGAGGTACAAAGGCAGTTGCTGGGCACCATTCCTGACGACTCTAACCACTCTGAAAACTTCAATGACTCATGAAAATACCATTGTACACTACCCTTTTGTAATATATATGACTTACTTTATGTAATCTTGAGTATTGATTCCAAGAAATGTCTCTAATACAACATAAAAATTCCAGATAAAGGTCTTCAAAATTTAAGACAAAGGTCTTCAAAATTTAAGATAAATGCTGAAATGATGAAACAACTAGGTCAAACCATTTTCAACCTTCATATGGTAGGCGGTCAAGGATCATCTGATGGATAGCCCCGTCAAGGGAAAACCTGTTGGTGTCGGGAATTTGATTCATCTCAAACTTGATTGATGTGACATGATGACTGTATTGATAAGTAAGACCTTTGTTTTGAAGTAGCTCCCAACTACCATCGGGTTGGATAGCATATTATACACCAGCCAGCACATGTTCATCGACATTAAAAGTCTGACCCCAACTGTCATGTACAATCTTGTCAAGAATATGCCTCGGCTTCACACACTTCACCACATAGAAGTCTGCATTCTCTTGATTGCCCTCCTTGGCTACAACTGCAAAGTTGTCACCTTCCTCTATGTTTCCACTAAGCCATTCCCCATCACCTTCAAAAAATACCTCGTCAATTTCGTCATCAAGTGTTTCGCCAGTAGACTTCATAGGCTTTAGTGTCACATACTTCCAATTCTTCAACATGTGCCTATTCACACAACATGACCAGTTTCCCTTCAAACAGTTACCACAGAAACAACTTAAACCTCTCTGAGCCACTTTTGTAGTCGATTTGGACATGTATGTCCGGATGCTGTGTATTTCCTTAGTCCCTTCCACCCTGGCACAGTCCAGCCAGTCTGTAACATCATCCTTTCCAATTAACCAGAAGTACCTGCAAAGAGACAGCAACAAGTATTGCAGCTCACAGACAGCATAATACAGCACTACTCATCACATTACAGCAGTTCACAGACAGCACTACTCAGTATATTACAGCACTACTCAGCACAGTATAGCAATTCACAGACATCATTACTCAACAGAATACAGCAGATGAAAGCATAATACCTTTTGATGTTCCCGTTGTTGGTACCTTCATTCCAACGAGTTGCGAATTCACAAGCATCAGCATCACCCCTAAATCTCACCCCATCATACTTGAGCTGCTCTCTAGTAAATGCCCCTTTAAGGACTGCCCCTTGTCCATCGTGCTCTCCCTTACCATGGGCTGTCCCAAAGAAATTCTATACTATTTTCTTCCCTAGCTCATCATAGTGATATCTTGGTAGAAAATAGAATGGCCGGGCATATTTGAATTGGCTAGAACAACCATCTGACCAAACTATATGCTTGGAGAATTCTACACCATTTGATACAAGCCATGAATTGTGCTTTCTAAGACAGTGTTGCACAAAAAGAGTGTCATGAATCTTGTCATCACTTAAGTAAAAATGGGTTTCCTTCAATAGCTTTCTGATTCCAGAGCTTTTGTCTATCCTATACGTGATGTGGACAAGAATTGTTATCTGGTCATTGTGCCAGTGCTGGCTTTGAACCTCCCTTTGTATTTTTATGTTGTAATTCTCTGCAAAATCAATTACATAAATAACGGTGCTATCTTGGATATTGTCCAGGCAACTCCTGAATTGCAGGGCCTGCCATCTAGCCCTGTAATTGTGTGGCACAAATATCTTCAATGTGGAACACAGATAGGAAATGAAGTTCTTCACTGTCGTTCTCTTGTAAGACAATCTAAGAACTGGCTTTGGTTCTTTCTTTTTTTTCCCCTTGCCAGTTGAGGTCTCGTCTTGTGCTGCAGTTTCAGACTGTGTCCCACCAGCTACCTTGGATTTCTTACTTTTGTTTCCCTTCTTGGTCGCATTGGATCTTTTCTTTCTGCTGCCACCTGGTACTTCCTTGGTAACACAGTCTGCAACTCCACCAGCTTCTTCTGTCTCCACTGGAATCTGTAGCAAGGTCTGTAGCACAAAAGCAGTATTCAGCGGATGACAGCGCATCTCAGCATGTTGCAGCATGCAATAAAGAGAGTATTATCTTTTAAAATGTTTTCCATTCAAGCAAGAACTTATGATCCTCTCTTTCTCTTGGACATATAGGAAGAGTTTTTATGCCACACTTCTGACATTTCTGCACAGTCATGTTTATACCATTCTTCACCCTCGCTCTTGTTGCAAACCACAGCCCTCCAGAGCTCGCTGCTTGAGTCATACGTATATTGGTTGGTCAGACACTTCTCACCAGGTCCACAGACCTCACAACAGCACTTGCACTCTTCACCATGAAATCCAGTTTTCGCTGACCTTAAAGCATTCAGGCCGACCCTGCATACTCCAACTTCATATGGTATATGCAACAGCAGATTTCCCTTTCTGATATTTTCTTTACATAAATAGGCTTCAACTTCTCGAAAGCCTTTAAGCAAACAGGGTATTCAGGATGTGCCTTTTTGTATTGTTGAAAAAGCTGCAGCTGAATGGTGGCCTTTGGTTAGAAATATTTATGCAAAAATAGCAAGGAGCTTTTGTATGGAACCTTATACCCGTGTGACCTCCATAAGGTGCAAGGGATAAGAAATTTGGAAGTCTGACTCTCCAACAGTGTTCACAACATCTTTCTTGCAAGGAGAGACTCTGTTATTTTGTTTCCAGAATTCCATTATGCTTTGTTTGCAAGCAGGGGTGAGAGAATCGCACCTCAACCTCCTTTGGAAGCAAGACCACGGACCATATCCAAGGACAGCTTTAGATTTTCTTAATGCAGCAGTTGCAATTGTTGCCCTTTTGGAACCTATCATAAGAGATATTGCACATTATTCAATGAACCTATCCCAGCCAGCAGCACTGAGCAGATACAAGCACCTTCAAGGATAAAGAAGCACAGACTTGATTTCGTGAATTCAGCAGATACAAGCACTTAAAAGCATAAAAAAGCACAAGCATGAAAGCAAGAATTAGATGTACCTAACAGCCCTGCCATAGTGGAATTGCATCTCAATTTTGTGGAAGAAGCATGGTTCTTTTGCCTCTTTGTGGCTACCATTGTCTGTTTCAAGTTGTTGAGCAGCAACCCCCCTGCCTTGCAATCCTTTGGATTTGGCAAAATTCCAGGTTCTGAGATTTCTATTTCGTGGTGATGAACCACCCTCTTCATCACATCGGCCTTGAGTTCGGGTGAATGCTTTTTAGTGAGCTTGTTGAAGTAATCAACTACAAGCTTGGCTATTTCTTGCCTGCGTCTCATGCTCAGATCTTCCCGTTCAACCACTGCTTTTCTTATCTTATTCTGTAATCTGTATTCTCTCTTTCTCTCTGCATTCAATTTCTTGTAAATTGCAGAGAAAACTGGATCTTCACGCGATATTTCCTGTGTTGCATTGACATTCAACAAATCTAGATCACTGTATTGGAATTCATCAGGCCGAAAATCCAATGCTAAACGTGTGATTGCCTTCAGGCCGGTATCAAGGAGCGCCATGAAATTCTTGAGAGACGGAGAATAAGTGAATTGGAGGGAGAATTTGTGTGGGCCACACTACAAGGGATAGTCGACGTCCAACGACGTCGCGACGTCGAAGAACGACGGGTCGCCGTCGAACATCGACGACATCGTCGTTCAACGACGACAACGTCGTTCGACGCCGCTCAACGACGCCGTGGCTGACGCGGTCGGATTGGCTGCGGGCATTGTACTTTGCCGCTGCCGGCAGGGCAGCGTGCCAAAACACGCCACCGAACGTCGTTGAACGACGCCTCACGAGTCGACGTGTCCGGATTGGCTCATGCGGGGCTGCCGACATGCCGCCGGGCACCCATCGTTGCATTCTCGCCATCGCCGACATGACGCCGCTGAACGACGACTAAAAAATCTCGACGTGACCGGGCCTTCGTGGTTAACCGACATGCCAGCCGGCACGCCAAAGTGTCCCGCCATCGTCGACATGATGTCGCTAAACGACGCGGAATATCCGACGCGGGCGGCGGCCGGGTTTACATCGTCCGCACGCCATTGTCAGCAGAGCTACGTAAGGCAACGCCGCAAACGACGCCATTTTTTTTTGGGAAAAAAAAAAAAAAAAAACGCGAAAAAAATTTTAATACCGACGCCGCTTATCGCTTGGAATGCCAAAATTACCCTATGGACTAAGTTACACTGGCCGGTCGTTTTGCAAAAACGACACACACTTACGCCCTACATTGCAAGATTCAACAAACCACCTCCTAGGCCAATTGACTACGAAAGTGTGTTGGACATAAGATAGTTTGGCTTCTTCGAGAAGGGGTGGCCTTCGCTACAAAACTTGGTCCCTAGGGCAATGTCGACGCTCGAGTCCATTGGCAGAGCCAATCACCTTCCCGAGAGGGAAAGTTGCCCATCCACGCCCGTGGCCTTCGAGAGGACTTTGGGGCAAGCCGCTCGGGTGGTTTTTTTAGGGTCCGTGGCTCAAGCGCCAACACCCCCCACGCCAAGACACGGCGCCAAAAGGTCCTAGTCGAATCGACAAGGATAGAGCCTCCCAAACGTAAACCCTATGAGTTGCCGTGTTCCCAGCGGGGGTTTGCGTTTTGGGTGCCGAAGTTTTGGTCTTTTGCACTTGGGGCGTGGCCATCACATGCAGCTTGAGAACGCCAAGCAAGGGGAACCCGAGAATGGAGTTTGGACCTATACTCCTCCCCGCTGTGGCGCTAGAAGTCAAGGCCGCTTTTGCGCAGTAGCAAGACATTCGTAAATTCGTAATTAATGCATAGTACGGACTTAAATTCTGATTTTTGTCGCCTAGCTTCCTAAGTCATCGCCAACACACACGGCCAACTTTCAAAAATTTTGGATATGGTTTAGATCAAATAGTTTGCACTAGAACGGTCCCCGGCAGCCCGTTGTTGGGCAGCCCAAGCGCACACTTGCCCAAGTCAAACAAGGCCGGGACCTTGCAAGGCCTCCTCATTAGAGGGGAGAGTCCAGAACCCCGTGAGGCGAGCCCCAAAAGCTTCCCGAGGCAGCCTTTCCGGCAGCCGCCCGCCCGGGCGCATCGCTAAAGACCACACTCCCGATCTCGGTTCCCCGTGATTCCACCGTTGAATCCTTTGTTCCGGGAACCTGGTCCGAAGGTCCAAAAAATCCAACATCCGGCCCAGAGAACATATCAAACGCTGGAAGCGCCCCCACGGCAGTAAAACCAAAGTGTTTTGTCGTTCGGACATTGCGAGGCTCCAAATGCCAATTGACTTCGCCACATCGTCCCTAATGCCAAAATTACCCTAGGGACCAAGTTATACCGATCCGTTTTTGCAAAAAGAAACAAACACTTACGCCTACATTGCGGTGATTCGCCAGCCCACCTCCTAGGCCAATTGACTACGAGTGTGTTGCACATGAGATAGTTTACGGCTTCTTCGGTGAAGGGGTGGGCTTCGCCACAAAACTTGGTCCCTAGGGCAATGTCGACGCTCCGAGTCCATTGGCGAGGCAGATCACGGTTCCGGAGAGGGGAAGTTGCCCGTCCGGCCGCCGGCCTTCCGGAGAGGAATTTTGGGGCAAGCCGCTTCCGGGTGGTTTTAGGGTCCGTGCTCAAGGCCAACACCCCCCTCCACATCAAGACACGGCGCAAGGTCCTAGTCAAATCTGACAAGGATAGAGCCTCCAAACATAAACCCTATGAGTTGCCGTGTTCTAGCAGGGTTTTGCGTTTTGGGTGCCGAAGTTTTGTCTTTTGCACTTGGGACCTGCCAATCACATGCGCTTGAGAACGCCAAGCAAGGGGAACTGACGGAATGGAGTTTGGACCTATACTCCTCCCGTTGTGGCGCTTAGAAGTCAAGGGCCGCTTTTGCGGAGAGCAAGACATTCGTAAATTCGTAATTAATGCATAGTACGGACTTAAATTCTGATTTTTGTCAGCTAGCTTCCTAAGTCATCGCCAACATACGTGCCAACTTTCAAAAATTTTGATATGGTTTAGATCAAATAGTTTGCACTAGAACGGTCCGGCGCAGCTGTTGTTGGGCAGCCGAAGCCGCACACTTGCCCAAGTCAAACAAGGCCAGGACCTTGCAAGGCCTCCTCATTAGAGGGGAGAGTCCGAACCCCCGTGAGGCGAGCCCCAAAAGCTTTCCGAGGCAGCCTTTTCGCAGCGCCCACCGGGGTGTACGCTAAAGACCACACTCCCGGATCTCGGTTCCCGTGATCCGGATCCAGCTTGAATCCTTTGTTCCGGAACCTGGTCCGAAAGGTCCAAAAATCCAACATCCGGCCCAGAGAACATATCAAACCGCCAAATGTCATGCGGGCGGCGGCAGAGAAACCAAAGTGTTTTGTCGTCGGACATTGCGGAGGTTCGAATGCCTTGGAATCGACTTCGCCACATCGTCCGAATGCCAAAATTACCCTAGGGACCAAGTTATACCGGTCAGTTTTGCAAAAGAAACAAACACTTACGCCTCTACATTGCGATTCACCAGCCACCTCCTAGGCCAATTGACTCACGAGTGTGTGTTGCACATGAGATAGTTTGGCTTCTTCGAGAAGGGGTGGCTTCGGCCACAAAACTTGGTCCCTAGGGCAATGTCGACGCTTGAAGTCCATTGGCAGAGACATCACGGCCCGAGAGGGGAAGTTGCCCCGTCCGTCGCCGTGGCCTTCGGAGAGGAATTTTGGGGCAAGCCGCTTCCGGGTGGTTTTAGGGTCCAGTTCAAGGCCAACACCCCCTCCACATCAAGACACGCAAGCAAGGTCCTAGTCAAATCGACAAGGATAGAGCCTCCAAAACATAAACCCTATGAGTTGCCGTGTTCTAGCAGGGTTTTGCGTTTTGGGTGCCGAAGTTTTTGTCTTTTGCACTTGGGACCTGGCCAATCACATGCAGCTTGAGAACGCCAAGCAAGGAACCCACTCCAGGAATGGAGTTTGGACCTATACTCCTCCCGTTGTGGCGGTTAGAAGTCAAGGGCCGCTTTTGCAAAGAGCAAGACATTCGTAAATTCGTAATTAATGGCTAGTACGGACTTAAATTCTGATTTTTTGTCAGCTAGCTTCCTAAGTCATCGCCAACATACAGGCCAACTTTCAAAATTTTGGATATGGTTTAGATCAAATAGTTTGCACTAGAACGGTCCTGCTGACTGTTGTTGGGCAGCCGAAACTGGCACACTTGCCCAAGTCAAACAAGGCCAGACCTTGCAAGGCCTCCTCATTAGAGGGGAGAGTCCAGAACCCGTGAGGCGAAGCCCCAAAAAGCTTCCCCAGGCAGCCTTTTCTCGCAAAGGCCCTTCGGGGGCGACGCGCTAAAGACCACACTCTCGGGATCTCGGTTCCGTGATCCGGACCAGCTGAATCCTTTGTTCCGGGAACCTGGTCCGAAAGGTCCAAAAAAAATCAACATCCGGGCCCGGAGAACATATCAAACCCCACGCGTCTAGCCCCGCGGGCGTAGAAACCAAAACCAGTTTTTTGTCGTTCGGACATTGGGTCTCCAAAATGCCGAATCGACTTATCGCCACATCGTCCGGAATGCCAAAATTACCCTAGGGACCAAGTTATACCGGTCAGTTTTGCAAAAAGAAACAAACACTTACGCCCTACATTGCGTAAGATTCAAAGACCACCTCCTAGGCCAATTGACTACGAAAGTGTGTTGCACATGAGATAGTTTGGCTTCTTCGAAGGGGTGGGCTTCGGCCACAAAACTTGGTCTCTAGGGCAATGTCGACGCGTTCGAGTCCATTGGCGACAGATCACGGTTCCTGAGAGGGAAGTTGCCCGTCCGTCGCCGGGCCTTCGGAGAGGAATTTTGGGGCAAGCTGCCGGGTGGTTTTTAGGGTCCGTGCTCAAGGCCAACACCCCCTCTACATCAAGACACGGGCGCAAAGGTCCTAGTCAAATCGACAAGGATAGAGCCTCCGAAACGTAAACCCTATGAGTTGCCAGGTTCTAGCAGGGTTTGCGTTTTGGGTGCCGAGTTTTGGTCTTTTGCACTTGGGACATGGCCGATCACATGCAGTTGAGAACGCGAAGCAAGGGGAACTGACGGAATGGAGTTTGGACCTGTACTCCTCCCGTTGTGGCAGTTAGAAGTCAAGGGCCGCTTTTGCAGTAGCAAGACATTCGTAAACATTAGAGGAAATTTGAGATCTCATTTCATCCCCATAAGAATCCTCCAATGGAATGGCTACCCTCTATTTAACTGCAATTAATGCAGCACCAACAACTTCATTGTTGTTGTTTTTCCCCTATAACTTTTGATCCACTTGTCAAAATGTTGCGGCGTTTGTTGCATTACATGCAGAATGAAAAGATCTTTCCAATGATATATGGTTATGATGTATTTCAATATGGTCATATGCGTTAACCTTAAAAAAATCTGAATTTTTGCTTATTTCTTATATATTTATATCATAAAAGATGTATGAATGGGTTATCACTAGATAGATCTTGTGAAGACGAACCCATTGCTACAAAAAGTTCTTGAATCGGAGTTCTGGATCAAAAGTTATAATGAAAAAATGATAGTACAGAAGTTAGTTGCAGCTGCATTAATTACAGGCTGCCACATAATATTGGAATGAGATATACTGGAGCTCTTCTCTTATTGGACAGTTTAAAAAGCTGACATGGCATTTTAAGCATCCCTTAATGGGACAAAATATGATCTCATTTTTCCTCTAATGTTCGTAATTAATGCATAGTACGGACTTAAATTCTGATTTTTTGTCAGCTAGCTTCCTAAGTCATCGCCAACATACAGGCCAACTTTCAAAAATTTTGGATAAGGTTTAGATCAAACAGTTTGCACTAGAACAGTCCGGGCAGTCTGTTGTTGGGCAGCCGAGCTGGCACACTTGCCCAAGTCAAACAAGGCCAGGACCTTGCAAGGCCTCCTCATTAGAGGGGAGAGTCCGAACCCCAGGAGGCGAGCCCCAAAAAGCTTCCCGAGGTAGCCTTTCTGGCAAATACGCCCGGGGCGTGACGCTAAAGACCACACTCCCGGATCTCGGTTCCCCGTGATCGGCCGTTGAATCCTTTGTTTTAGGAACCTGGTCCGGAAGGTCCAAAAATCCAACATCCGGTCCGGAGAACATATCAAACCGCTGGCATCTGCGAAAATGCAGAGAAACCAAAGTGTTTTGTCGTTGGACATTACGGGAGGCTCAAAATGCCGAATCGACTTTACCATCGTCCGGAATGCCAAAATTACCCTAGGGACCAAGTTATACGATCGGTTTTGCAAAAGAAAAAAACACTTACGCCCTACATTGCGGTATTGGCCAGCCCACCTCCTAGGCCAATTGACTCACGAGTGTGTTGCACATGAGATAGTTTGGCGCTTCCAGAAAGGGGTGGGAAAACCACAAAAACTTGGTCCCTAGGGCAATGTCGACGCTTCGAGTCCATTGGCGAGAAGATCACGGTTTTGAGAGAGGGTAAGTTGCCCGTCGCCCGTGGCCTTCGGGAGAGGAATTTTGGGGCAAGCTACTTCGGGTGGTTTTAGGGTCCGGTGCTCAAGGCCAACACCCCCTCTACGCCAAGACATCGGCAAGGTCCTAGTCAAATCTGACAAGGATAGAGCCTCCGAAACGTAAACCCTATGAGTTGCCAGGTTCTAGCAGGGTTTGCGTTTTGGGTGCCGAGTTTTGGTCTTTTGCACTTGGGACGTGGCCGATCACATGCAGTTGAGAACGCCAAGCAAGGGGAACCGAGATAATGGAGTTTGGACCTATACTCCTCCCGTTGTGGCAGTTTAGAAGTCAAGCGCCGCTTTGCGAGAAAAAAGACATTAAGTAAATTCGTAATTAATGCATAGTACGGACTTAAATTCTGATTTTTTGTCAGCTAGCTTCCTAAGTCATCGCCAACACACAGGCCAACTTTCAAAAATTTTGGATATGGTTTAGATCAAATAGTTTGCACTAGAACGGTCCGGGCAGCCTGTTGTTGGGCAGCCGAGCTGGCACACTTGCCCAAGTCAAACAAGGCCAGGACCTTGCAAGGCCTCCTCATTAGAGGGGAGAGTCCGAACCCCAGGAGGCGAGCCCCAAAAAGCTTCCCGAGGCAGCCTTTCCTGGCAGCGCTCCGCCGGGGGGGCGTACGCTAAAGACCACACTCCCGGATCTCGGTTCCCGTATCCGACCGTTGAATCCTTTGTTCCAGGAACCTGGTCCGAGAAGGTCCAAAAAAATCCAACATCCGTCCGGGAGAACATATCAAACCGCGAAGCGTCCTGCGGGCGACAGCGTAGAAACCAAAGTGTTTTGTCGTTCGGACATTGCGGAGGCTCCGAAATGGCGAATCGACCGGAATGCCAATATTACCCTAGGGACCAAGTTATACAGTCAGTTTTGCAAAAGAAAGAAACACTTACGCCCTACATTGCAGTATTCAGCAGCCACCTCCTAGGCCAATTGACTACGAGTGTGTTGCACATGAGATAGTTTGGCGCTTCTTCGAGAAGGGGTGGGCTTCTGGCCACAAAACTTGGTCCCTAGGGCAATGTCGACGTTCTGAGTCCATTGGCAGAGACAGATCACGGTTCCGGAGAGGGGAAGTTGCCCGTCCGTCGCCAGGGCCTTCGGGAGAGGACTTTTGGGGCAAGCTGCTTCCGGGTGGTTTTTAGGGTCCGTGCTCAAGGCCAACACCCCCTCTACATCAAGACATCGCCAAGGTCCTAGTCAACCGACAAGGATAGAGCCTCAAACGTAAAACCCTATGAGTTGCCGTGTTCTAGCGGGTTTTGCGTTTTGGGTGCCGAGTTTTGGTCTTTTGCACTTGGGACGTGGCCGATCACATGCAGTTGAGAACGCGAAGCAAGGGGAACTGACAGAATGGAGTTTGGACCTATACTCCTCCCGTTGTGGCAGTTAGAAGTCAAGGGCCGCTTTTGCAGTAGCAAGACATTCGTAAATTCGTAATTAATGTATAGTACGGACTTAAATTCTGATTTTTTGTCAGCTAGCTTCCTAAGTCATCGCCAACACACAGGCCAACTTTCAAAAATTTTGGATATGGTTTAGATCAAATAGTTTGCACTAGAACTGTCCGGGCAGCCTGTTGTTGGGCAGCCGAGCCGGCACACTTGCCCAAGTCAAACAAGGCCAGACCTTGCAAGGCCTCCTCATTAGAGGGGAGAGTCCGAAACCCGGGAGGCGAGCCCCAAAAAAGCTTCCCCGAGGCAGCCTTTCTGGCGGGCCCAGCCGGGCGACGCTAAAGACCACACTCCCGGATCTCGGTTCCCGTATCCGGCCGTTGAATCCTTTGTTCCGGGAACCTGGTCCGAAGGTCCAAAAATCCAACATCCGTCCGGGAGAACATATCAAACCGCCAAAGCCCCGCTGGCTTAATACAACAGAAACCAAAGTGTTTTGTCGTTCGGACATTGCGGAGGTCCAAATGCCGAATCGACTTCGCCACATCGTCCTAATGCCAAAATTACCCTAGGGACCAAGTTATACGGTTAGTTTTGCAAAAGAAACAAACACTTACGCCCTACATTGCGGTGATTCGCCAGCCCACCTCCTCCTAGGCCAATTGACTACGAGTGTGTTGCACATGAGATAGTTTGGCTTCTTCGAGAAGGGGTGGGCTTCGCCACAAAAACTTGGTCCCTAGGGCAATGTCGACGTTCGGAAGTCCATTGGCAAGAGACAGATCACTGTTCCGGAGGGAAGTTGCCCGTCCGGCGCCCGTGGCCTTTGGGAGAGGACTTTGGGGCAAGCTGCTTCGGTGGTTTTTAGGGTCCGTGTGCTCAAGGCCAACACCCCCTCTACGCCAAGACACCTAGCAAGGTCCTAGTCAAATCTGACAAGCATAGAGCCTCCGGCGTAAACCCTATGAGTTGCCGTGTTCTAGCGGGGTTTTGCGCTTTGGGTCTTGAAGTTTTGGTCTTTTGCACTTGGGACGTGGCCAATGACATGCGCTTGAGAACGCCGGGCAAGAGGAACCGACGGAATGGAGTTTGACCTGTACTCCTCCCGTTGGGCGCTTAGAAGTCAAGGCCCGCTTTTGCAAAGAGGGCAAGACATTCGTGAAATTCGTAATTAATGCATAGTACGGACTTAAATTCTGATTTTTTGTCGCCTAGCATCCTAAGTCATCGCCAACATACGTGGCATGTTGAGATAAACTACATCTTCGCATGTTGGTAGGGTATTAGTTCTCATAGCGGGGACAAATTAAAAAACATATATATATATATATATGTCGCGTCATAACAAGCTTAACACGTAGCTATTGGTAAGGTATTAGTTATCGTGAGCGGTGTAGGTATTACTAGTTATCATCATCGTTATATATACCTCATAGCTCAACGGATGTACCACAAAACATTGAACATTTTCATGGTGGTATATTTCATAACTTTAACGGGTGTAGCAAGTCAAATAAACCCCTATCCATGTTAAATAAACCCATGTATCAAGTGTACATGCATTCTATACTATTTAATTTTTTTTTTTTTTTTTGGTCGTCGCCGTGAAAAAAAAAAGCTTCGTCAACGCCGTTCAACGACGTTTTTGTCGCCGTTTAACGGCGCCGCGGCGTCGTTAAACGGCGACTGATTTAAATCGAAAACAAAGCAATCCCGGGCCGCTTATTTTCGAGCAAGCAAAAGCTTATGGAGGAGCCGTTTTTGAGGCTGATTTTCGGCGGATCTACTTTGGGGTCTATTCTAAGTGTAAGACAAGCTTCATAAGGTATGTGCAACGGATCAACCAACTCGTTTTTTGAATCTAAACTTGTTTTTTTGGGTAGATTTAGGGCTTTTTGTATTTGTTGTTTGTTCTTCCTTCAACCTTCATTCTTCTTCTTCCATTCTTCCATCCTTCTTCCATACATATTCTTCCATTCCTTTGTCATCTTCTTCTTCTCGATTCTTCCTCCCTCTTATACTACTTCTTCCTCCTCTTATTCAAATTCTTACTCTTAATCCTCCTCTTGCGCTTCATCTTCTTCGCTGTATTCTTCCTCCCCATTTTCGTTCCTCCTCTTCTTCTTAGCCTTTTTCTTCTTGAATTCTTCCATTCTTCTTCTAATTTTTTTTCCCATCTAAGAAGACGCCTCGTTAAAAGGCGAGACCCTTCTTCTTTCCAAAATTTTTCCTTATTAGTTGTTTTATACTATTTCTTTCTAATCATTGAATTTTTTGTTTTGCATGTACACTCCTAGCAAAATGTGTTGTTCTTGCAAAACAAGTTGGCACCTCTTCCGTAAGGATTTAATTTTTTCAATACGCTTAATAAAATACTAATGCTTTATTTAGGTTAAATTGTTATCCAAGAAGGGGACGCCATTGAAACCACCCCTCCCCATTGATTTTCCATATTTTTTTTCCTTTAAGTTGTTTATTTATACTAATATTTTACTAATCATTGAATTTATTGTTTTGCATGTACACTCCTAGCAAATCGTTGTTTGTGCAAAACAACTTTGCCACCTTTTGTACCGTAAGCATTTAATTTTCAATATGCTTAATGTATTGATTAATGTATTTAGCTTAATTTATTGATTAATGTATTTAGCTAAAAAAATTGGGGCTTCATTTATTTTTGTATTTTTTAATATATTTAAAGCGACATCATTTAATGACGTTAAAATCTTATATTTCTTTATTGGTTAAATTCATTTTATAGGCTTTAAATTAAATGTATTAACTTCATTCATAATAAATGTATTATTATTATTTTTTTCAATTTATTAAAAAAAAAAAAAAAAAAAAAACTTTTAATACACGTAAGCAACGCCGTTAAACGACGTTGCTACGCGGTCGCCACGCCGACAACGGCAGCCGGGTAACGCCGCCGCCGGCCGCGTGGGTCGCCATGTATCGCGGACGCCGTTAAACGACGCCAAACACGCACGCCACCACGTCGAAACCCGCTTCCGACGCGACGCCATCCGCGGCGCCGTAGGCGTGGCGGCCCACGCGGTACGTGGCGTGCCGCTTGAACGACGCCACGCCGTCGCTTTTAAGACGGCGCCGCTGCGACGCTGCGATAGCGACGCTGGCGTCCGCGCCGTAAAAACGACGCGGCGACGTCGTTATAGGCGTCGTTCATCGACGTTTTGGCGTCGTTCATCGACGTTCAAACGACGTCTGGACGTCGTAATGGACGTCGTAACAGGGCAATTTTTTTGTAGTGCCATGAGATCGAAGTAGTTCTGGGCTCGAATTTGCAAGGTACAACCACTTGCGCGAAAATCCAGCCAAAATCCCACAATCATTTTCCTAACGGTTCGTTGCTGGTGGACGTGTGAGTACATGAAGGGCGTGAAAAAAATGACGGGCAGTTACACCCACCAACACCCAAATTAAGCAAAAGCAGGGGTGCTTTAAGCGGGCTAAAACCCTGCTATAAGCATGCGTCCGGACGCATGCTTTTGATACCCGCCAGCATACTTTTGCCCTTGATTAAGGAGGGGAGAGCCATTTGTGTCCTTTTTGTTTCAGACCCTTGTATGATATTATGTATTTTCCATGGTGCATGTATGACTCCTCCCATTGTGTGCTTAGCTATATCCCATTTTATTATTATTTATCATGGTACCCGGCCTTATTGGTTGGGGTGTATAGCTAAGGAGCCATAGAAAAGTTGTAGCATATAATACAACAAAGTTTAACGTCCTCTTATTAGGTGTTTGATATTGATGGCACTTCTTAGCCAGAATAACGATGTATATCAAAGAAATTTGCCTTTATAGGATGCCTGCAATAGTGATTAAATTGCCAACGCAAGCATCATCAATGATTCTTTCTACAAAAAGATGCTGACTTTCTAACCTTTGATTAGAGTGCAATGATGTAATAGGGAGATATATTTAGCAAAAACTATTAGAGGCCCCTTTTCAGTCCATTAATGAATGACTGGAGTTGAAAAATAAACCTTTGCCAACCTGTTCCTAATGTACCGATATATTTGGCAATTCTCCAACTCCTGAATAAAAAAGGACCGAGAATCTGTGAGAACAGGAGTTTCTTCAATATTTGATATTTGGCCAGATGTAGACAGGTATATAATACAAAACATGTTTTGTTAGTTTTTTTTTTTTTTTTTTTTTTGAGGGATAAAAAATAGACTTTATTAACTTTAAGAGAATGATACAAAGCCACATAGCAGGGGTGCACCCATCTACAAATGTGAGATGAGGATAGCTATTTGGCTCCTTCTTGCACTATTCTCTTGTACAACCTAGTGTAAGTTTAGGTAGGTGCCCCATATTTCAACCTTTACTTCTTCTTCAATCTCAAACACTCGCCTGAATTTTTTCAGCCTTTCAAGCACCATATGCAGAAGCTGATTTGGTGTTATGTCCTCTTGATTCTCATCGAAGACTAAGGCATTTCTCCTCTTCCATGTTGACCAGATTGTCCAGGCCCTAGCTATATGAAAGGCCACCTTCTTCGTGGTGCACCATTCTATGGGAAGGATTCCCAACAGCAGTTCCTTGGTACCTAACGGGTATTCAAAGCTATCCAGACTCCATGCCCATACTACTTGCAACTTCTCACATTCCACCATGGATTCCTGTTCAGCCTCGCACATGGGGCATACTGAGCTGACGTTATTGTCCCATTTTGAGACTAGTTGATTGACCCTTGGAACCCTGTGTATCACTTGCCAAAGCAGAGCATTTATCCGTGGGGGCAAATACTTCTGCCATACATTTCTCCAGATTTTTTGTTATTATTGATCTTGATCAAAGTTTATCTTGCATTCTTAAATGCTATGTTGCATTTGGTTGATATTCTTTGTACAAGTGTTGAGACTGCATGAAGGGATTTGAGCATTTGATTATTTTGTGGCATCTCGCCCTCGCCCTCTCCCTCTCCCTCCCTCCTCCCCCTCCCTCCCTCTCTCTCTCTCTCTCTCAATTGTAATACAGTTAATTCATGACAGATAAAACATTGAATGTGAAAATAAAACATTTGCACAGTCAATTTGAAGTTTAGGGCCCATAATCTTGCAAAGTATTTTGAAGCGCCAGACCAATCTTGGACTCTAGAATTGCAACATTTATGGCTTTGCGACTAGGTATGTCATTTTATGCATGATTCGTTTGCTCTTGGGTTTCAAATCTTGCTCTGCTATGGGTTTTCTAGACTTGCACACTTTGGAAATGCAACAATTATGGCTTTACCACTACTTTGTATTTTATTTCGTTCCATTTGCTCTTGGGTTTCAAATCTTGCTCTGCTACGGGGTCTAGGAATTTGCCTTGCATGTCACAATGGAGGGTTTTGGGAATGCAGGTCCTTCGACATGGTAAGAATATATAAGCCAAAGTTACCTCCAGTTGTTTATTTGTGCTTATTGTTAGAAGAGGAAACCATTTTGAGGCTATAATGTTTCTATATCTCTAAATATCTCTAAATGGTGCATCCCAAAGTAATTGGAAATACACAAAGTCAAGAAGTAATTGGAAATACACAAAGTCAAGGGTTAGCTATTGACGTTAAACTATAGTAAATTATATGGGTATCCTTTAGAGTTAGTTGCTATATGTTTGTAAAAATCTTCATTATCTGCATGGAATAAACGAACGGCTAAGGTTAGCCAAATGGCTATTTTTTGGCAATTTTTCCAAGAAAAATAAATAAAGTAAATGGAAAAAATGGTGTCCCCCGAAAAAGAAAATTTTAGCCTAACTTTTTTGCCGCCCATGATCTTTTAGGTTGAATAGCCAAACCTTTACCTCCAGACATATCTACTAGGACATTGATTAGCTAAATCTAAGATAGAATGGCTTGGAAAAATGGATAGATTACCCCAGAATCCACACCAATATATGTAGCAACTTTAAGAAGTTATCAAATAGGGTTTATCTTTTTCTTTTTCTTTTTTCCATTTTTTTCCTTATTCCAAGTACAAACTTGAAGCATTAGAAAAAAAAGAACAATGTACTCTTTTTTCTTTTTTGGGTTTTTGAACATGTTCATGTATATTTGTGTTTTAATTTATGTCTTTGTTCTTCATATAAAGGAAGTCATAACAATGATAATAATTCCATCAATTATACTATATTATGTTGATTGTCATTACTTTATCTATATTGCATTACGTTGTATTTACAGTTGTAGTTACAGTAAATTGAATGTCTTTGCCAAAATGCTTGGAGCATGATGGCTAATATTTGCCTCTTCATTTTGTAAAAGTTTAGCCAAAAGAATAGAATAGAATAGAATAGAATAGAATAGTTTTTTTAACGTCCACGAAGACCAATAGGTCATGGGACCCATACAATGGGCTAGTACAATCATTACTACTAGGATTAAAAAACCCCTGCCTCGAAAGGTTTTCAAGGGAAAAACCTTTGCAGTAATGATGATACTAGACAAGCTTAGATAATGACTACTGAGGGCTCAGTAATTGCAGACGTTTATCTAGAACCTCAAGTATGTATAATGCCAAGTCATGCAATGATGGTGCTACCGAGAAGTTGTGGAAGCGTGGAATGGAATGCTAAGGTCGAAAAATGATTCCTGACTATCTCAAAAGCGGGGCAACTCTTCGAGGAGAGTATGGCTTTCATCTTCAATAACCCTCAGAATCGGCAACAGCACATAGTCTCGCTTCGCGCGCAATTGCGGCCGCTCCCATCTACCCGCCTCAATCAGAGTAGCACGTGGGACCCCGCGGCGAATTGATGCAATAGCTACAAGCTTGTTCCCGGACAATGAAGCAAGCAAATAAGCTTGGGGCCCCGTGCCAAAGTGGGATTTATGTGTGCATGATAATGACTAGTTTTCACTTGGGCCAAAGTAATCAAGGTCCCATATCTTTTTTGAGAAAAACGACCATTAAGATATTGTTGCAAAAGCTCGAGATCGAACCGGCAAGCATCGAAAGGTTCGCTGTTACATGACCCAACGTGCAAAACCATGTAGTGCAATGCTCTTTCCAACATCGTTTCAAACGTTGAGGAGATTCACCCATGGCAAGTGCAAGAACGGGATACCTAACATCGCCCATGTGGTGCACCTTGCGGATATAGTGGAGATGGCGCTCATGGCGTAATGTTGAAGAGGCCAAAAACCCGTCTCTTGTAAAAGAATAGCATAGGGCACCGCTCTTTTAACTCCAAGGCTGTAAGTGAGAAAGGACTTTTGCACCCGCCCAAGCTCTCCCAAGCACTAGCACTAATGGCGTGCCCCCACACTTCGAACCATACAAGAAAACAGTTCTCTACCAAAGCCCAAAACAAGTGGGCTTTCCGTGGCCAATCATGAATTTCTCAAAAACAATTGTTTTGCATTGCATAGAGTGCTCCATCCATCCAGCCCACCCGCTTGGTAATACATACAATCCTGTGAGTGTGTTCTTACTGTTCTACACCAAGATACTTTGTAGCTATCTACAACTTCAACTTCAAGGCTATCATAGTGCATAGGGGAACATTGTGACGAAGATTGAACTACCAAAAGCTTGGTCTTTTGCGATTAACACGCTACACTGTTCTCACGTAAACCGTGGCGAGCATGTAAATGTTGCGCATACTAGCAAATGTATATGCCGGATGAAACATCATCGATACATAAGTTGCCTAATGATATAGTGTGCCAAATGTGGATCTCCGCCGCCATGATTATCAAGCCATTCTTCCAATTGATCAATGTACAAGCCAAAAAGTGTAGGAGATAAAGGGCAACCCTGTCGAACTCCAATATTGCTAGTGATTTGAGTACCTGATGCTGGAAATTTAGCAAAAACCCTTTCATAGAGCCGATAAACTGCATTTTGAAGATCTTGTGGAACCCCAAGTGCCTGCAAGCGCTGCCAAAGAAGCTCGCGTGGTACTGTATCAAAAGCAAGAAACTACAATGGAGAAAAATCATTTAGTTTAGCCACGTGTTAGAAACTTCTAACCCCAATTTGAAGGTAGTTTAGCTAAATCTATTTCGGCTACACTAAAATATAGGAGTAGTAATTTATTCCATGATTATCTCCTTAGGTATTTCATAAGTTTGTCATTGCAAGAGTATCTCATTAAGCATGATTGTTGCTATTAATGAAGATGCATTATATTTACAAAATTGGAGCATGATCATGATTCTAGAAACTATTATTGTAGACCTCAATAGACCTGGATCTGCTATTCAAGTAAATATAACACATGTATTCTGCGATGTTCAAAAATATCAATTAGCTATATGTGGTTTTCGTTCTACATTTGTTGTAAGTGGTCATGGTTAATTTCAATGAATAGTTCAGGTTATTTTGAAGTTATTTAGGTCGTAACATTTGAACGACAATATTCTAGTCATATGGTTTTGGTCAAATGTCATGTATAAATCACATGGCTTGAGGAAGAGAAACAAGAAAATTGAAAAATGACCACTGTGTAAACCAGTGAGTGACTTGGCTAACACCACCTCATTAGCCATGAATAAATTAACAACCATATTATATTACTCCAACAAGAGTTAATGCTCGAATTCAAGGTGAATGACTAGATTGTTTTGTCTCGTGACCTCTATAGTAGGTTTTCTAGCTCATAAAGGATTCTTCAATAAACTAGAAGAATTTCTTAAAAGAATGATGCCACTTGGCATTTATTTATGGATGATTGTGCTTAGTGCTTGCATATTGTGCAACAATATGGAGCTAGGGAGATGTTTTAACTAGATAGTCTTTTAGATTCTTCCTATGCTCTAGTAGATGTACTCATGTTCAATATATATGCTCGATCTAGGAAATGTCTCACAAGATTATAAAAATTAGAGGACTTTTGAAGGTTGGTAAAACGAGCACAAACTCGTGGTATCTTGTTATATCAAGCATTGTCTCACAAGACTATAAAACTATAGATTTTGCTATATCGACAGATTTTAAAAAAGAATTGCAAGAATCAATAGGTTTGAGATCATATAAGCATCATGGGATCCCAATTTGATAATGCAAATGCCAGTGGGTTTGAGATAATGTGAACATCACGAGAGCCTATGAATGATAGGAGTCCATAAATCATGCTAGAATAACATGCTTTAGAATAGTGAAGCCCATATCCATGTTGGCAAGCCCATGTTCAATACTTTGCATAAAGATGAATACTTTGTTTAGGATACTTTCCATAAAGATCTTATGAGATTTTTATGGCAGTATAAGATAAGCAAGGGTGCTCATTCCACAAATGTCAGCGTGGATTTGGCCGCATATGCTTTAGATCTTAGAGCTATTTTAGATCAAGCGTTGCTCATTGCACACAATCTCGCTTTTGTTGTTACGTGCTGAATAGAGTCATAAATGCATTTGTGTCACATACCTCTTATGTGCCACATAGGATAAAAATTCATTCGACGACTCTAAATATGGTACTCTCATACATCACCAAGCACATATTTATTAGAGGACCTTTTTTTCCCCCTCTCGTTATAGTAATGTTACTTTTGCAAAATTAACATGAAATATGAACAGTCGTAGACATATATACATGAGTTAGACATCTAAAGTCCATTTTCAAGAGAGATGAAGAAATATGTATCATGAGTAAAACATAGACTATAGTCCACTTTGAGGAGAGATGAAGGAATCTTTGACATTATGTGTGTTTTGCACAGTTGCGAATAAACATAAATATATTACTAAGCAGGAATTGCATTATGGTCCAATTTCTTGTATTGATAAAACTGTACTATATTTTTCATAACAAGAAAGACCATCGGTAGACAATATAAAGAGGAATCCATAAACACATAGGTAATCCTTTGTTATTGCCTAATCTACTTTTAGACCTACCATCTTATATTATAATGTTTTAGTGCAAGTAATGGACCACGCCCTAAATTCGACGACCGAGATTTTATGATGCAACTAGTAACGGTGCCCAGCGTTGCTGGGCATAAGTTCAACCTGTAAATGTTTTGGCTGCAATAAAAAACAAAATGTGCAGTAATAGTCTAACTTTTGTAACTTCTTATTATAACAAAAACTTTTTAAAGCTTTAACAACATTTTAAATGAAACCTAGCTCCTTCATGTTAGATAATATTGCATTTCGTATCTTTTTGAGGTTTGAGGTTTGAGGTTTTTCTACCCTTGTTTACCTAGGCAAAATTGAAAACCGATTAATGACAGACCTGTTAATGGTCCCACTATTTTGCAACTGGCATTCTGCTCTATACTAATGTCAATGAACTTGTTGTTAGCTCCTCCACGTTGTAAGAGGCCAACGTTTTTATTACGTAATGCCACACCCATCTCCCACTTATTGACTTAGCACAATGTTATGTTTTGAGACATATTGAGGGTTGAAACATATTGACATTACGACTTAACATTTTCACTTATGCTAGCATTAATTGTGTTAGCATAATGTGACTGGGTTGAGACATATTGAGGGTTGAAACATATTGACATTATGACTTAACATTTGCACTTATGCTAGCATTAATTGTATTATCATAATGACCGAAGACAATAGAAATCTCTATAAATCTTATATCGAATGCAATGGTCTCATCAAAAATGTCAAATGTGAAATGAATGCCAATTTTGCCCTTGTACAATTATGATTCCAACTATGTTTCATGAGGTGTGCGTTGTTGTCCTATTCAACAATCTTGTTGTCCTATTCAACAATTTTAAAAAACCAAGCCTAGTTGTGTTTATGTAAGGGGCAACCCCTTATACATTAACACAAATCTCACACAATAGTCACTCATAGTCTACCAATTTTTGCAAGCATCGTTCATGGTTCACACAATCTAGGATATAAACTTAAGCATTATAAATCCCAACTTTCTTGAGGTGGTCTCTTCATGTAAGGCTAAACGTAGTCATCACTTGCAGCCAGTACAGATCACATGGGCAAAATTTGTTATCTTGATTGCATAAAGTACATCAACATTTATTGGAAACAAAAATGCGTAAACAACATGAGCCTTAGTGGTGGAAGGCCCTTCAACTCCCCAACATTTTCATACCCCTTTAAGTAGCCATCGCATCTAAGAGGGTTAACAATTGGGCTAGATCTTAAATTTATCGGGGTTTTTTCTTATACCATAGCCACCGAACACTTAGCGGATGTTCTATATTGCCCTATATTGCCCGGCCGTCCCGCAAGTGACGCTTTGCCTTTATTCCCTCTTCTTTTTTTAGTTTTTCTTTCTTTCTCCCTTATCAAAATCCGCCCATCTAACATATTCTCTTGCTAAATTGTGCCATCCGCTTTTAGTTTGAAATAGAGCATTTGTTTTCCTTGATCTGGTTTTACCCAATAATCAACATAAGAATGGTCACTTTACTTAATCTATTTGCACAATAACCAGCCTAATAACCAACAAGTTGTTTTCGGTATGTCTCCATCACCACTGCTTGAATGATTGCTTGAAGGAGGTAAATCCCACATCCTTTTTTTTTTTTTGTTCGGCATATCGAGCGTAATATATTGGAGCTTACAACAGCTGAATCATCAATCACACCGGGCTTTTTAGAATATCAAGCCATTTCATCAAGCATAAATTTGATAGAGTTGGGGAAAAGCATGAATTCTCAAGCAAGTAATAGCCCAATCTATGTAAATCAGAGGCATGATATGTGTCTTCCTCAGAACACGGTAAGAGAACACGAGCTCGACCAAAAGGGCTCCTCCATGTTCTAGTAACCAGCAATTGAATTTGAAAGTCTTTTTTCATCTAACAAAGATTTGATGTACTGTGTGCTCCAAATTAACAACATAACATAACGAAATTTAAGTACTAAAAACTATACCTTCAAGCGGAGGGTTCTTTGATGCCTATTCGCAACGTTTTGTGCCAAGCGTAATCCATGCAAGAACAAAGAGAGGGAATAGACACCTAAGCAAAGAATTCCATACAACCTTGGTGTTGCAGATGCTGCCATCTGCTACATACTACAGGCTTTGAAGCATTTACTCTGCTTCTCTATTTAAGATGTTTGTGGACAAATCTGATCAACCTAGCCATGCAAAGAGACAAAATTAAAACACAATATGCCATATTTAAGACAGGCACATTCACAGTTAATGAGCATGAATTCTAAAGGATAGAAATTTGACTGTGCTTACCTCACACTCCAGCTTGGCGAAGAGTATTAGATAGATGTTCCTCCTCGCTTTCAGATGAGAAAAGCAAGCAAACACGAGAAATAAATCTATCTCAAGAATCGCTTTGAAACATTATAAATTGTCTGTATTGTGCCAAGGAACTGGCTATCGTGAAATTTGGAACCTGCAAGCATACAAAAAACATTGAGCATACAGAAAAATACAAAAAAAGTGAATAGATGAGAAATGAAAAAAAAAAGCACCTCGCGACATTACAGGGGCATGATCGGTATACTTGGAACCCCTATCTGCTAGCAGCATCTAACTCCTGCACGGTTGCGGTCTGCCAGATCGAAGATGCAAGGGCGGTTGGTTGCATATGCAATCGCCTCTATCGACTCCAAATGACGGGCGTGCCTCCTTGGCCGACCTCTGATTTGCCTTTGCCATGGTTTTGGATGGCTTCAAGCCTACTTCTGTGAAACACTTAGATGTAACCAAATTTACTTCAATCGACCCTTTGTGATTCCACCATATCCATATCAAACCTATCCCTGCCATCCAAAGAACGCTGAGATTGCTATGCATGCCTTGCAAGCTTCAAAGACATGCTTTGCGAAGGCCGGATTGATCCTGAGAGCTGCAAACCTGGCCGCCGTCCCTGAATTCATCTATACAGCAGACGTCATGGGCATCCATCGACATAAAACCGCTCAGGTGCCCGCCATAGCCATCATCGAGAACTGAAGATGAGATGCAAAAATCATACCGAGACCATACCGAAACCATACCGAGAGGAGATAGATGCAAAATCAAGGGAAAACATTAAGCTTGGCCGCAAAAAAAAACCTAATTAGGTAACGATGCAGATGATGCCACGTGGCCTAGCGAAATCTCAGCCGCCCAATCTAGGGCGCCATTCAAGACAGACATACACTATAATTTTATAATAATAATATAGGATAGGATCTTAGGGCTAAAAAGTGGCGTAAAAAAGGCTAAAAAAGTGACGTCCAAAAAATATTAAAAAAAAAGGACACGTAAACCCTAAGCATTAGCCGATTTCAATTTTGGGTTCAATTTAGGCAGGCAAATTTAGGGTGCTTGATCGAGGATGAGGATCGGAGATGAGGATCGGAGATATCTGCCTGCTTTACCATCTTGCCGCTCTGTTATCCAGCATTTTCTCACCAAGAACGTCTGCCTGCTTTACCATCTTGCCGCTCTGTCATCCAACATTTTCTTACCAAGAACAAATAAGATACAGAGCTTCTGGTTATGGCAATATCACTTGCCCCTTTGGATTGGATGGCCGAGAAAGCTCTAGGGTCCTTTTAAAACAAATCTCGAGTTCTAGGGTTCCGCCTCAAGAGAAAACGTCCTTACCTTTTGTTTAGACGGCAGCGCTCTAGAAATTGTTGTATTCACTAGCAAATCTAGCAGTTTAGGTTTTGTTTGGCTCTTACGGCAGTGAACGAGGGGTGAATGTACTTGAAATCTATGCAGAAAGATCATGGTATTATGCCAAGCTCTTACCATTATATGTGTTTTGCTGATCTTCTTGGATGAACAGGTCATCTACTTCGGGCAGAAAGCCTACCTTGGTTGATTATGATTGGCTGGATATCTTACTTTCTGCATGCAAGACCATGGCAGTGTTGAGCTATGTAGTCATTGCTTTGAACAGGCTATCAAATTGGACCCTCATCATTTTGCAGCATACTTCATGATGTCGGGCATCTTTTCTGATGCTCAAATGTGGCATAAAGCTGAAGAAACAGACTGCAACCGCATAAAAGAAACTGCAAAAGCATGGATTGAGGTTGGCAATTGTTGGAGATAAAGCCGCCCACAAATTGAGGAGATTCATTCCACATTAAGGAGGTTAAATAAACAAATAAAGGAGGGTGGTTATACAGCAAAACTTGACCTGGTATTACACTATATTTCAGATGAGGAAAAATCGGAAGCTTTAACTATTCGAGCAACAAAGAATTTGCACGTGTGCATGAATTGTCATGAAGCCACCAAGGTCATCTCTAAGACAGAACGTTGGGAGATTATAATAAGGGATGCATTCTGGATTTTTGGATTCATCATTTCAAGGATGGGTTATGTGGTTGGGGTGATTACTATTAAACTTGGAGTTCATATTGTTGTGAAACAAATACAAAGGAAAAGAAATAAAGCAAGGTACGTTTGTGTTATTGAGAGTATTAACCTGAATGTCACAGTTTATTAATGCTTTAGGGCTCTTGGGGTTTCTTCTCCTCGCTGCATTTGGACGTCCAAGAGGGGTTACTAAAGCAGGGAAATATTCTGATTTTTCTTTCCTTTTGTGCTTTCTTCTGCCCTGGCTTCCGGAATGAAGGTCGAAAGTATGGCTTTTCTGTTGCTGTGTATTGAAGAAAGGTTTTCCTTGATCACCCCTGGAGCACAGCCACTGCACATGGGCCTATGGGCTTTTGTTTGCCAATGCCTATGGGCTTCAAGTGTTTTGGGGCTTCATATATTTAGAGGTTTCTGCACACATACCTTTCAAACTGATCTGCTTCAAGATTTCAGAGGTTGCCCTCTTTGCCTGTGAACGTGCAAATTGTTTTCTATATGACTCTATTTCTTGAAATCATCAATGTTCAGTGCATTTGTAACTGTAAATTCTTTCTATATAGCATGGAATCAACAAGCGATGCATCAATATGTTTTTAGCTTTCAGACTTAATAGGCTGTTCACAACAGTTTGAGGCATTGCCTGTCCGACATCTATATTCTCAACATATAAAGTGTCAGCATCTGGATGTCTTTTCACTTCTGTTATATGACCAACACGTATGTCCAGCCTCGCAATCGACACAGGTAAGTCTTTGGGTTTGCTTTTATTCGTCACTGACGAGTCTTTGATTTTGTCCTTTTTGGTCTTCTGTCCCTCCGCTGATAATGCAAGCAGAGCTAGGACTCAGATGCCTTCGAAAGCTATTTCAAATACAACCAGAAAGTACTGCTTAGAAGAACGAAGATAGATCATGCGAACTCTTTGATTCCAGTAGTGAAACAAAGACATCAGGAGAAATAGCTGCAAAAGATCCATGACATGAACACATTGCACACATTGCACACATTGCTTTCAAACGGATCTGCTTCAAGATTTCAGAGGCTGTCGTCTGTCTGTGAATGTGCAAATTGTTTTCTATATGACTGCATTTTTTGAAATCATCAATGTCCAGGGCAGTCGTAACTGTAAATTCTTTCTATATAGCGTGGAATCAACAAGCGATGCGTCAGTATATTAGGAGGAATAGCTGCATACCATAGCTGCACAACAAGTTTTAAAGATCCATGACAGGAACTTTCAGTCTGGACCTACCTTTGCCGTTGCCTTTGCTGTTGGCTATGACGCCCATGGCAAGCGTACATTTTTGTCTGCCATCTCTGGATATAGCTTTCTGACACCAAACTACTTAAAAGCATCCTAATGCGGGGATTTGCAGCATAGATTTTTGTCCTCTTTATCTATGGATTCTATTCATAGATGAAGTCATGTATAACAGAAGAAAACATTTTTGGATGATACATGCTCAGTTATATTTCTTGGAAGATTTGATAAATTTGAAAAGTAAGATGGGCATATTTGTTTAATGTCCTGTGGGAAAATGAGACTGGAACATGTATTGCAGTGTTGTATTGAGCAATTTTCAGGTTGTAGAAACTATCCTATCTCCTGAATTTTAGAGTTTGGACTGGCATGCAAGAATAGGATGGCCCTCTATACGCGGGAAAACCATAATTTACAGGAAGAGATATCTGAAGCATATCAGATCAAGGTGCATTTTGCACTTAGCATTTGATGGACTCAAATATGGAACTACAAAATGCACAATTTGCAAGCAACATCTTCATCAAGATGCAAAGTATTGTTAGTCATGTGCGTATAAAAAAGGTGTGAATTTTTTAATGTCTATATAATAATATGCACGAAGTCTACGCAAATTGTCAAATGTATGCACATGGCCTTCACCACATTGAGAACATCATGCTGTAGATTTCTTGCCTTTATCTGCACCTAATCCACCTCTAGCATTCCAATAGATAGAAGGCATCTTAGGTAAGAATTTTGGCCAGCTCTTTTTGTTGAAATGTGGCTTACCACAGATCCGAAGATGCACATATACTTCCCATATTTTCATTGTTTCTCCTTGCATGGGTTCTTGTGCAAATTCAATCTGTCTGCCATGGTTCCAAATTGTCCGAGATAAAGTTCAGCAATCTGTTCCAGCACTCTGTTCGATATGAAAAGCCATGGCCAGAATTATAAGCTATTTGTTTTATGCTTTTGTTATATTTTGCTGGCAGTCTAAGAACTCATTTCTCTTTGCTGACTCAGTATCTCATTTCTTGCATAAAACAATCTTCAACAATTGGCCGATTAGATATCATTTTGGGGCGATTTCCACATTTTCAGCATATGTGTTTGCAAATGGCTATGCCTTCCAAGTGTTTCGCATTAAATTCTTGCATGTGTGAGGTGTTGGACAGAGTGAATGTGGCAATGAAAATGATTGCCTGTTTCAATGTTTACGAAGAAATTCCAATACATAAATAGTATTTCACTGTCTTAGAAGGCATCGCCATTTTGTAGTTTTGGAAGTTCATCCTAACGTTATATGTGAACATTATAAAGAGGACATCATAAAGAGTTTTTTCAAGAAGACACCATACAAATAAGTACATATGCTAGGCATTTTTCTCTTTAAGTGAGGCCATGCGTTGAATTGATTTAAGTGAAAGCTATTTCAAAGCCCATGCATTATTTGATGGCTATAGTTGCAACTTAGATATATTTCAAAGCCCATGCATTATTTGATGGCTATAGTTGCAACTTAGATACTGATGCAAATAGAGCTATAGCAAATGGCAATGCTTCATGCATCACTTTTGCTATACTTTGACATTGTATGGTTATTCTATATAGATCCCTTGAACTTGACCACCTATTTTTCAGATGGACAAGGGTTAACTACCCCAAGAATATATGTAATTCCTCATACCAACTGGGCACATTTGTACATATCTTATGCTTGACGAAAAGCAATGTATGAAGATCTATATGAAAATTGGTATAGAATTATTTATGAATCTCAGTTAGGTCATTCCAACCATAACACTCTTGAATTAGTTTTGGATTAAGACCCCTGTATGTTATTTATGTCTCTCAGTTAGTCTACATGCCTACATGATTGGTTTTCCAATATTAGATAGGGTTTGAAGCTGCATTTGTCATTGCCACTTCAGGCTTCAACTTCAGGGTTCTGCAACTTTCAGTTCCCTTCTACTGCCTTTTGAACATTGCAAGCTGCTCAAACAGGCAATAATGTTTTCCATGCTTGAAATGGCATACGTCGTTGGCTTTAACAAAAGGGCGTAGAAGTATGGGATCTACATCTTTAAGGGGCTTCCAAACAAGACAAACTGTACCCCGTACTTTAACGTCACTTGCTCATAGACAACACATTAGTATCCCAATCTTCATATCACATAGAAAGCCCACCAACGGTGGGCAATTTTCTAGTAACAATATAATGTTTTACTGCAAGTAATGGACCACGCCCTAAATCTGACGGCCTGGAATTGATCAAGTATAACAATGGTGGAGATGGTGCAACGTCCTCAACAAAAAACTATAGCCTGACGTGACGGGTTAGGGCACTAGGTTAGGGCTGTGCGCTCCAAACGCCAATGCTCCGGCTATGGCAGACCCAAACAACTGGGCATGGCTTTTCTGCCCAAAGGCCAATGGTCCGGCTATGGCAGACCCAAACAACTGGGTTTCTTAAGACGTATTGCAGACCCAAACAACTGGGCATGGCTTTTCTTAAGATGTTCTTAAGCAAAATTTCTCTTCGGCTCAAGCAGAGGGTACTCCAAACGCCAATGCACCGGATATAACAGACATAAACATCTGGGCATGGCTTTTCTGCCCAAAGGCCAATGGTCCGACTATGGCTATGGTTCTTAAGCATGGGTTTTTCGTTATGCCTATCCGTGAATGGTATCAGACTATAAGCTCTTTTAGAGAGCCTTGATGGAGCTTCTGGTGTCCGGGCCGAAATGGTGTCCGCACTATGATGATGAAGCTGGTTCTAAGATCAGAATCGTGAGGTCATGTGGTCGTGTGGCTATGGCGAGCAAGAGGATGAGGTCATTGGGTCGAGGTCGCTTAGGCTTAGCAACTCATGCCTTGCTCACTTTGCCCCTCAAAGAGGCATGCATGTCCGATTCTATTCTCATTTTTGTGTTATTTGTATAGAGTGCTCACTACATATCTACTTGCGGGGAGTTCATGACAATTTTCATTAAGAGAAAGTGAGAAGCGAGAAAAAAGCTTTACGTATTTGTATGGAAAGGTATAAACGATGGATTATTACAAGCTTATTTTACTTTTAAATATACAATATTTGATTGTCTAATGTCCACTATACTCCATTGCCAAAGGTGGTTGCAGCGGTTCACAAATCGGTACATGTAACTTTGTTTGAATTTAAGCATATATAGAGTGAGCGGTAGCGTTTTTGGAAATCTTAATGTTCTCTATTGGCTTCATTGAGTTTGAAACGATATCTGAGAGAAAGGAAGGTAATGCAAGTTTTGCTAATTATCATTATTTGGTTTATCATCATTTCATTGACCAAAGATTATTTCATGGCTAGCATTAATTTAGCTTCCAGCAGAGGCATGGGTCTCGCCAAAGACTAGATGGAAAATCATTAGCTGATTAGTGTTTTACTTATTCCTCTACCGTGCATGGCTTTTCTTTCTTTGCGGCTTATGATATGAGAACCATGCTAGAAACAATGTCGAGATGTGCGAGTGCACAAAATATACGCATGAAATGTCATAAGTAGATAACAAAAAAAAGGATCCCATTCCCCCACTTACTTTTTATATTGAGTTGCAGTTGATATCCTTTGAAGAACATAGATTGTAGCGGATAGATTGTAGAACAGATTGCATAGGATATGAACAGATAGCATTGGATATGAACAGATTTCATCAAATTGTAGCGGATAGATTGAACAGATTGTAGCAGCTTTGCATCGGGGAAGCTCCACCATTATGATCAAGGACCTCGGATGTTCCATTGCGGATTCGATACATGCATGTGATTTGAAGCATAAAATATCGCAGTTTTGTTTCTTTGATTTAAACTTCTTTGATGCATCTGGTTTCTTTTAATGTAAATATGCTGGTTTCTTTCTTTTACATCATTGATGTTGCAAGCAGCAAATATTTAACCCAAGTTTCCAGTAATGTTTTTCAAAATTCACATGGTTATTGAATACTTGAAAGCATGTTCTGTCAGTTGATTAGTTACTCAAGATAATTCATCTGTGTTATTCTTTTGATTGAAGATTCATCTGTGTTATTCGTTCGTGATGATTCTTCTATTGCCTTTCTTAATCCTGGAATATGTTAAATGCTTGCAGAACATGCCTTATGTTTTTGTTCCCTCCAAGCAAGCTCTAGGGGCCTGTGATTTCTTGCTCAGTGACGACTAATGAAGGTAGTCAGTTGAAGAACAATGTTTAAATCTTCGTTATTTGTTCGCATATTCCTTCAATTCTGTTTAAACGGCATGTGGATGTGCGTGTAGTGCAGCCAAAACGCAAGAAGAATGTTTAAATCAACATGTGATTTGTTTGTATAAATGTGATAATCTATTAATATTGATTTTGTTCGCATATTCCTTCAATTCTGTTTAAACTGCATGTGGATCTGCGTGTAGTGCAGCCAAAATGCAAGAACAATGTTTAAATATTTGTTATTTGTTCGCATATTCCTTCAATTCTGTTTAAACTGCATGTGGATCTGCGTGTAGTGTAGCCAAAACGCAAGAACAATGTTTAAATCTTCGTTACGTATACTATAAAAAATTCAGCTGACATAAAGATTTGGTCATCCCTGTCAATATAGTCTACTTCCAATTCAACAGTAAATCATAAGTGGCCAACACCACCACCATATGGTGCATTGGATGTATTCAACTGTACACAATAGACACAATAGATAAAGACATTTAAAATTATCGATACCCAAGAAGTTGCTAGAACTAAATTCTATGCCAATCTAGGTCCAATCTTCCAAATGCCAGGACACCAACCACCTTATAGCCTAACAATGCTAGGCAGCGTCATTTTACAATGCAACCTTATTATTTCTAGGCCACCAACATTACCAGTTCCATATTATTTCTAGGTCTCCAACATTGCCAGTTCCAACCTGTGCCCAGCAACGCTGGGCACCTTAACTAGTTTTCAATATAAGCTAGCTTAGTTACTGGGGAGCAGGAAGAGCGCGTTGTTGATGGTTTTGATAAGGGTCTCTGCAGGCACTACAGTGATAGCCAATGCCTCAGCCATGCTGCTCACAAGCTTACTGATGATTTCATATTTGTAGGATCGCACTACGATGGACTGGTTGGGAGTTGGCATACTTTTACCAAGATCTGTGCGTGACATTTTGGCAATGCCATGGAATATGCAGAGTGCTGGGTTGCTTTCTGCACCTTCGAAGTGATACCCAACAAACATAGTCTGCGTCTCTTCTATGCTTGTCAAAGAAGAAGCTTGAATTAGGAGCTGCCTAATCACGATGGTTGGATTCTGAATGCCACTTTCACCAACAAACGACTCAATCTCCTCTAACAATGCCTTACAGTATACTTTGCCAAAACTAAAGTCTCGTTTGGCGGAGCTTACCAAAGGCATGTAGCTCCCAAAGCCTACCAGGGCGGAAAGTAGATCTGCAAACCCTTTGGCTTCCTTTGCAGGATCTCCAGTTGCATTGGTGGGGGTATAGTTGACGCTGGCCATGGCTGTGGCAAGAAAAGTAGAAAGGACATCAGCATGAAGCTTTGGATTCTGAAACGTCTCCACGTTTGAAGGAGGAGGGTAAGCCTTTTCGGGCAAGTTGATAGCACTAGCTCCGCTAATGGCTTCGCCAATGCTAGTCGCCCCTGGAAGATCTTCTGTCTTGATCTTCTTGCTGCCTTCATATTTCAACAATTCTAAGTTACGGCGAGCTTGCTCGGCAGTCAGAAGAAGAGGAGCCATCTAGCCTGCAATCTACTTGATACTCTTTGGCTGATGGCTCGCTGACTCTTATCAAACAAGTATTAATCTCAGAATAGCTGCCAATCTCAGAGTACTTAACCTACTCTTGTAAATGAACCGCTGCAACCCTGTCCATGTGTCATCTAGAATCGGAGGAGCATCAAATTGCATTACCGGAACAGAGTTGCAATTACCGGGACAGAGTTCTGACAAGAGAGGATCAGGATGTACCATTAGCAATTGAGGTTCATTTATCTACGGTAAGGACAACTCTGTAGATGAATGAACAATTGATGCTTATCGAACAATTGATGCCCTGGAATCAATTCAGGTCCATTCCAATATAATAATACTTCAAGGAAATCCATGGGCATGGGAAGTGCCTGGGGCTCTTTTCAAACAACTTAAATGGGAATCTCAGAGTACTGTTGTAAATGAACCGCTGCCATGTGAAGCTCTGACAAGAGAGGATCAGGATGGACCACAGCCACTGTAGCAATGGAGGTCCATTTATTTCTACAGGATTGTCCTTATCGAAGAATTGAAGCTCTGGAATCAATTCAGGTCGAAGAGGCCATGGAATCAATCAGGTGCATTTCAATATAATATAACTTAATACTCTAAGAAAATGCATGGGGAATGTGTTATGGACTTGGGGCTAACACGTTGCCTAGCATGCATATCAGAGGCATATCAGAGGGAAACTCCTGCTGAAAATGGAGCCATCTACAATATAATACTTCAAAGAAATCCATGGGAAATTCCTCATGATGGTTTATGGTCCATCTATGCAGACTGCAATGGCACGTGTATCTTCAATTAAAGAAACACATTACGACCACTGTCTAGAATTGGATTGACAACTGTGTAGAATTGGATGGACTACTGTCTACTTACTTATGTCTAAAAGAGGATGGACAGACTTGTCTAAGGGATTTGCCTAAAAAGAGGATGGACCACTCACTGTATCAAGGAGGCTCATCGTGAAGCTGATTGAAAGCGATCCTGAAGATGGAGCCATCTAGAATATAATACTCCAAGGATCTGCATGGTGCTTATGGATTTGGGGCTAACACCTTATCTCCCAACCATATATTAATATATTAGACGGAACTCTGCCATGTGAAACCGTGAAAGCAATGCTGAAGATGGAACCATCTACAATATAATACTCCAAACAAATTCATGGGAAATTGCTCGTGATTCACGAGAGGGATGGTATGGTGGTACCTCTCTGAAACAGCCCATGTGATCTGCAATGTGAACGTGGTGTGGTCTTAGAGAAGATGGACCACTGTATCACTGGAAATTCATTCATTTACAATACAATACGATTGTCTATTCGGATTATTCTTATCGATTGATCAGAATCTCTCCCTACAGTACAGTACGGTGCCATGTGAAGCTCTGGCAGCACTTAATAAAGTAAAAAGAGAGGATTCACCACTGTAGTAAGGGAGGCTCAATGATACACTTGTCTCCTATACAGCTCTAGTAGAGTTATAAAATACTTGCTCAATAATACACTTTCTCAATAATACAGCTTTGGTAGAGTAAACTAAAAAGAGAGGATGGACCACTGTACTAATGGAGGCCATCTACAATTTCTCCCTATGCTGAAGAGGAGGTCCAAGTGCACAGAAATGACCTCAGCAATGACCGCAGGAATGAACAGAATTGTGAACATAATTCTTTCATAAAGAGCCCGGGTGTTCATCAAGTCTCATAAGATCGTTTCAGCGACCTTTTCTAGCATTACGAGTTGCAAATGGCTTCTATCATGCTGTTGACTCCAAAGCAAGCACGATGTAACAAGGAATTGTTTCGGCGTGAGCCTGCCAACCAGCCTTTCCTTCAGCCTCTCTCTGCTGAGAATATTGCAGGTAGTCTTGCCATTAGTAATGGCACCATCAAGTCCGGCTATCCTCTTCCACCAAATTCCACAATATTCGTCGATGAGAAATATCACAAGAATGTTATTTCTACATTTTTCAGCACAGCTATGGTGAGCGTGGGCTACCTTGTATTTATGGCCAAATACTTGGTATTTCTAGCCAAATACCTGATATTTCTGGCCATATACCTGGTATTTCTAGCCATATACTTGGCATTTCTGGCCAGCTACTTTGTATTTCTAGCCAACTAGCCATGAGTGACATGGTATTTCTGGCCTTCACTAAGGCTATCACAACATAAATTGTTTTAGATCAATACAACTATTAAATTTTTAAGTGCAACCAAAGCCTTTATTTGTTAGAAAGTGACATAGTCCTCATTAGCAACAAGCTTAGGCTTATCACTAGAGTTATCAGGCGGCGGACCAAAAATAGTGCATTTGCACTGTTCCAGGGATAGGGTCACTATTGTATACGTTGTATACTCAATACGTATTATTCAAATGATACGGCACAAATTTAAAGTATAATACGTCAAAAGTATGGCAAAAAAAAATTCCGACGTCGGAAATTTTTCCCATAATCACTTACGCGAAACTTTTCTCGCGTAAGCGAAACTTCGCTTTCGTGAAATTAATAAAAAAAAAAAAGTTTCGCTTACGCATTTTCGCTTACGCGAAATTGTTTTTGCGTAAGCAAAACAGTGGTTTCGCTTACACAAAAATTCAAAAACATTACGAGAAAATTCCAAAAATATAAATAAATAATTTTATTTTTTTTTTCGCGTAAGCGAAATAGCTTTTTCGCTTACGCGGAAAACAAAATCCGAAAAAAAAAAAAATGAATTTTCGTCTAAGCGAAACCTCTGTTTCGCTTACCCGAAAATTTTCACGTAAGCAAAACTGAGCGCTTACGCGAAAAAAGTTTCGCGTAAACGAAACTGAAGATTTCGCTTATGCAAAAATTTTTTTTTTTTCCGGATGGCGAGGAAAAAGTACGAAAAATATGTTTTTTTTACCTAAAAGTACGTATTTTTGGACTTTTATACGTCCAGAAAAATAATTATGTACGTACAGAATCTATCCCTGCACTGTTCACATTAAAATTCATATAAAATCAATGGCTCAAAATTCAATAAAACCCTTCCTAGAAGTTCATATATAGCAGTCATATTCCATATAAAAAATATCTAAAAATCTATCTACCTCCATTCTTGGAAGTTACGCTTAGGTGAATCCAAGAGGGTCATGCCAAAACTTATAATTACATAAGTTAAAACTGTCTTAATGAAATGATTTTTTTTTATTTTTTCAGTATTTTCTTATTTTTCTATGCGAGTTAGAGAGTACAACATAAAAAAATTGCACCTCGTTCTAAGGTATGAAAAGGAAGATAGGGTTCATCGAACATGACAGGGTCAAAACTGTTTTCTGTCTTCTGTGGACCAATAATTATTTTAATATGAAATTAGAGATCTATATTACCAAGGAAGGCTTGCATCTATAAAAAAAAATATAGCTCATCATGAAAGATGATCTACATGCACTATTATCATACTTAACCTACAATACTTCTCGCAACAAACATAGTAATAAGTTTATGATAGCAAAAGAAAAGTAGGTTTCTTTGTGTTTTTTGCAATATATGACATCAAGAACCTCTATGCACATGTATTATTATATGTGAGATGAAAAAGAGTGTTATCGTGATTAAATGATTCAAATTTTGACAAGTCTAAGTATTGACCATTAATGGTCCATGGATATTTATATTTAAATCTTACAACTACTATGTCACTTTCACATCAAATTTGACATCTATGTTGCCAATGAAGTCTTGCATTCATGAAAAATATAGCATTTTCTAAAAGATGAACTATATGTACAATTAGCATACTTAAACTCCAATATCGTGTGGTAACAAACACAACCAAATTTAGAGAATGCATGATTAACTGCTACATACAGGTTGATAAAATTATAATCTACATAGATATAAGTGTAGTGCATAGCATGCATCTTTTATTACCCTTTTAAAGATGATATACGAGTTTTATTAAATCATTTTAGATTTATTTTTTGTCCTGAATTCTATATAAGAGATTCTTTAGTCAACATTGAAATCATTATAACTTATGAATGCTTCAAACAAACATCAAACTATAGCTCTTAGAGTCAACAACTTATGACCACAAGAATTAGGCCAAAACTTATAATATAAGAGAGAAATAATGCATACCCTCAAACAACTCTTTTGAGCAAAATTGGATATGGCGACTTCATCTAATGTCATATAATAGTGAAAAAAACTTGGGAACATACAAATCAATATGTTTTATCATAAAAAACCATTTGCTTTTGATTTTAGCGAGGTTTGGACCCCTTTGTGCTAGAAAATATGAAGAATGCAGTTCTGGACTAGTACAAAAACTGCTAAGTTGTATGAGGTTTGGACAATTACCACAAGATATGGTTGAATCCATTGGTCATAAAATTATTCTAGATCAAAAGGTTCAAAAGGTGGTGGTAGATTGCAAAATGGAGAAGTTCCTCTCTAGATATATGTGTTTAAGTAGCAGAGGTACGATGGATCAATTCTAGTCCATGGACCACGGATGGTCTAGTGGACAACACTAGTGTTATAATAACACTAGCTTATTTTTTTTCCTGAATTCTATATAAGAGATTCTTTAGTCAACATTGAAATCATTATAACTTATGAATGCTTCAAACAAACATCAAACTATAGCTCTTAGAGTCAACAACTTATGACCACAAGAATTAGGCCAAAACTTATAATAGTAAGAGAGAAATAATGCATACCCTCAAACAACTCTTTTGAGCAAAATTGGATATGGCGACTTCATCTAATGTCATATAATAGTGAACAAAACTTGGGAACATACAAATCAATATGTTTTATCATAAAAAACCATTTGCTTTTGATTTTAGCGAGGTTTGGACCCCTTTGTGCTAGAAAATATGAAGAATGCAGTTCTGGACTAGTACAAAAACTGCTAAGTTGTATGAGGTTTGGACAATTCCTGAGGAAGAAGAGAGATCATATTGTGGAAGAGGATCATGGTAGTGAAGGGGAGTTATTTCCAGAGTAGAAGGAGATGATGCAAGCAGCCCGGGTTGTGAAAGCCAAGGCCAAGGCCAAGGCCAAGGAGGAAAAATAGTTAACTCCTTTGCATCCGAGCTCCTTGAGGGAGATTAAGAAGATCAAGCGGACAGAGAGGGTTAGCCTAGCCCGGGGGAAACCCATACCTTCTAAAGTGGTAGCAGCCTACTCAGAGGAGGACTTGAGATCGACGAGGCAGCTTGCGAATGCAGGTATTACTAGAGCAGAAAAAAGGCTAAGCATGTTTGTCTATTTCATGGTTGTGTATAGTCTTCTACCAAAAAGCAGAGGCTGCAGGATCACCTGCTCAAGGAGTATGAATGGGATGTCGTTGTAGCAGGGGCTCCAAAGGGCAGAAAAAGGCCGCTTGTTACAAAGCAAAAAATTATAAATTAAAGAAACAAGGTGCTGCGCACGGAGGGTTGCCCTCTATGGCCAGAGGTTGAGGTGGCTTAAATCATACTTGAAAGTTATGTGTTTACGATCAATCGAAATTGCTATTTTAAAACATTGAGCATGGAGCATTGGAGTCATTTTCATGTGTAAACTTCTAAGAGATGACAAAAATAAATCTAGCAAAATTAATATCTAATTCATTTGTTGAAATGTTAGCCATTATAAATAGCCATTCAAATTTGAATGTATTACTTTGGCAATAGTGGAAAGTGAATGAATTTAGGCATTCAAATTTGAATGTATTACTTTGGCAATAGTGGAAAGTGAATGAATTTAATTATAGGAATTGAGAAATGTTGTCTCCAATAAAAAATGGCTGACAGTTCATCCCAGTCGACAGGGCAAGAAGAAAACCATTTAGCATGGCAGTTCTTTACACAGTTTCTAGCATATCTCAGCTGAAAAATCACATCTAGTCAATTCCAAGAAAAGAACATTGCCAATCATACATAGATACTTGTTTGTAGTTGATGCCTAACATCAGTTGGCAGTTTCCTGGCCTATCATGGTATGGTCTTCTATATACAAAGCAGATGATGACTTCCAGTCACTTAATTGCTTGAGAACTTCTTCCATCATCTGTTTCCTAGAGGGCAACCACAACAATTGAGAATGTCCAACAAGGGAAACCACCTTGTTGCAACACCATGGCTTTTCATAGCAACTTGGAGTTTTGTTTTCTACTCTTTGCGACTTCCGCGATAACAACCATAAATTGCTTTCCCTGTAGATGTTAAAACTATCTTTTCTGTTCAAGTGGTTTTTTCAAATTGACTTGATCTTTCTGAACCATAGAACCTTTGCTAGAAAGATCTAATGCTCCTCTCTTCCGTTTCAAAAATGATTTCACAACTGAAGTTTCCCCTTGCTTGGAGTGATCAGGCTTATTCTCTTTACCTATACTCTTGCCATCCTTTCTGTTCCCAAATAATGTATTATAAACTTGAGCACCACCATTTTGTGTTACAGATTAATGTATTCAAAATTTGAAGTGGTTAATTTCTTCTCGGGTACTATCTGCAATTTCCCACATGCCATAAACGAGGCTCGATTAATTTAACAACTCACCTCAATAAACCAATCGTACAGGGCAAAAAACAAAGGTCTTGCAAACAAATCAGACACTGCACCCTCTGCAACGGACATGTTGCTAAAGCCTCCTTCACTAAGAAAATTAGTCAACAGATTGCTCGCATTGTCAAAAAGAGTCCATGTCCAACAAGGGAAACTACCTTGTTGCAACACCATGGTTTTTCATTAAAAATTTCATTGACGCGGTCAAACAGCAACTTGGAGTTCTGTTTTGCTGCTCTTTGCAACTTCCACGATAACAACCATGAATTGCTTTCCCTACAGATGTTGGTCCTTTCCAAAATCAAAGGGTCAATTGGCAAGTCCTCTGAGTACCACTCTACATTACCTCCAAAGGAACAAGCCCTTGAAAATATGTCTTCTACAAGACTTTCATCTTCATCACGAGATTATTCTGAAAACTTCTCATCTATACCAAACGACACTGGGTCTAGATGCCGCATTCTAGTGATATCAATGATAACATCCATGATTTGCTCAGTTTGAATGGATTCAAATGGAGTTGCTTTTGTGGGAATGTCCTCCATTTGCATAGATAAACGGGAAAATCATCTGTAAACACAGAAATTCGAATCACTCATACACAGAGTCACAATGAAACAATGCATCTAATATTGATCATGATCAAGGTGTGATAAATGTAAATCAACTAACGATCAGCTAGACAACATGAAATATGCTTGCACAACACTTAATTTAACCATGGAAGAAATGAAGCACTCACCTTGGTCGTCCATAATTTGTAATGACTCATTTGAATCGTCTTCAAACGGTGGTTCCAAAACAGACACTGGGCTAGGCTGCCCTTCTTCTTTACGATGGAAGCTGAGCCTGAGATCCGTGTTAGTTTCTGAGAATTTGATTTCCTCATAATCCCATGTATCAAAAGGCTGAAAAAGGGAAGATTACATTTAGCAATCTACAACATGTGTGTTATAGAAAGTTGTGCACACCTGAGGCTGATCAGAACTTAAACTTATATCATCTGTAGAAGGCTGATTCTCTGGGTCTTCTATATCTGATCCTCTACATATAAAAGATATGAACTTTTCCTGCAGATCCTCATCGCAGAATGATGTGTCCTTGTAAAGACATGAATCTTTGGTCTTTTCCCCAATATCATCATTCACGAAATTACTCGCTTTGCAAAGACAATTGTCCAAGTTATTTGGAGTGTCCAATATGGCAATCTGGAGCTTTGATAAGTCTCTTAATTTGATGGTCTCTCCATGCTTCTCAAAAAAGAATTCAATAGCTAATCCATCAAAAGGATCCAGCTCTCCTTTTCTCAATTTACAGCACACATTGGCCTGTTCAACATCTACTTTTTCTTTTCCCAACTCTCTTTTCCCAACTCTCATTTCTAGAAATATTTTATATGCATCATTCACTCTTTGAGCTTTGCAGAGCATATCAATGATGATGTTATATGCTTTAACATTTGGCTGGAGACCCTCCTTTCTCATTTCTTCAAAAAGCCCAAAAGCTTGTTCTATGTCACCAGCTTTTGAAAAACCGCAAATCAAAATCCCAAAAATAAAGCTACTAGGTGCACAGCCAACTTGTTTCATCCGTTCAAACATAGAACATGCTATTGACTGACTACTTGATTTGAAATTCCAGAGCCACGTCTTTATCGTGAAGACACTTTAAAACATGACACACAACAGGCTGAGTAAGAATACCTTCACAACCTTCAAGTAAGTCTCCAACATATTGCGGATTTTCGACACTGCAAATGATGTCAAGCATCTCATTGGCTTGTACTTCTCGCTGCCAAGAATTACAACCCGATTGAAAGTCCTTTCTATTAGCAAAGACCGCATGAAATATTTTTAGAAGTGGCTCTAGTTCTTATGCTCAAATTGCTTGCTTCGCTCCACCATTTCCATTCGGTTGGCTTTCCAGGCATAAACACAACACTTCGGTCATATGGGTTACAAATAATGCCGGAAGTCATCAGCTCCTTCATTTTTAGCAGGGGTCCGACTCCCTTTTGAATGCTTCGCCCATTCTATCTGTCGTGGATAACCCTAGCCCCGAGATTTTCATTGAGTACAGTCACAAAAGTTGATCTGTTAGGTTCCATGCCACTTTCTTGCATTTGTCTGAAGAGTTGAATAGCCTCCTCATCAGAGTCATGTTGAATGCATGATGCCATCAGTATACTCCATGATGCCACATCATGTTGAGGGCTTTGTTTAAAGGTCCTGCGCACATCCTCAATACTCCCACAGTTGCAGTACATGTTGATGATACAATTCGAAACAAGCACATCAGGCTCAACTCTGCTTGTAATGATAAAAGAATGGACGAGGATGTGGGTGAAAGCATGTTGTAGTGGAACACCCTGGGTGTCCCCCCTGTCCTCCTAAAAATGTGGTGGGAGATATCAAATTTGTGGTGCGATTTTAAATGTTTGTTTGGCGCCTAGTGCATGTACTGCCCGGATTCAATCATTTCTGAATCTGCAACAACCCGATTCCCTCGCCACCCGTCCCATTCCAATTTCCTACGCCACCCGGCCCCATTCCAATCTCCACCGAACCGATTTCTAAACCCCACGACCCACCCGCCTTTCCTCGAAGCACCGCGGCTATGGCGCTTTAATCCGTTGTGGATCAATCCGTTCATGCCTTCAATCATTTAATTTGGAAGCAAATGCGCTACGGGTAAGAGAAAGAGAACTCCGTAACAAGAACGGGATCATAAAAGACGCCAAAGGAAAAGACAAAGGGGAAGCTAAAGAAGAATTAGCAAAAATTGCAAATGTAGCCGGAGGGAGGATCCACCAGAACGCCTCTACCAAAGCGTCCGGATGGTATTAAAATTGTTATCTTCATTTCATAGCACCACTAAAGGCTTGTCTAACAAATGATAAGAAAGAGGTTTTACTAGATTATCTGCAGGATGACACAATGGACAACAGACTTTGGCGAAGAAGAGTGAAAGATTTGCAAGCCAAGAGCATTGTGGTCAACAACCCTCGTGGCTTCCATTCAACTTGTGAAGAAGTCTAACAGCAATGACAGTTTTAGCAGCCAAGAGTAGTTGCCTTGCTATGGCCGTAAGAGGAAGCATTAATACCGAAAAGTGCTAATCCCCGCTTTCTGGGGTTTTGGTAAACTGCTGGGTGTTCATCCTAGGAATCTTACCAAAGCAAAATTGAAGAGGGAAGAGATAGATTGCAAAGGGGAAAATGGGTTTTGTACAAAAGAGTTAGAAGAGCAGATGCAATTCCCACCCTACATAGAACTTGTGCAGCAATTTTGGACCGAAAAACAAAGAGGGTCTCCAAATGCAAAGGATGTTAAGTTCAGAAGATTGGAACGAAATGTAAGAGAGGATCATGCCACTCACTATCTGGAAGAATCACAGGTTATTTCATTTCTTCATCTTCACCACATTTTTTATTGTTAATGTGGTATGTGGTTAGTGATTGCTTGTGATATGTGGTTCTTGTGGTTAGTGATTGCTTGTGGTGTGTGGTGCCTATTAATGCTTTGTGATATATGATATGTGTTGCCTAGTGTGGTGAGGCACGTGGTGTGAAATAAATGCCCGTCAATATATGCTTTGTGGTGCCTAGTGTGGTGAATAACATGGTGTAAAATACATGTTGTAATATATGCTATGTGGTGCCTAGTGTGGTGAAAAATATGGTGTAAAATAAATGCTCTAAATATACGCTTTGTGGTGCCTAGTGTGGTGAATAACATGGTGTAAAATAAATGTTTGTAATATATGCTATGTGGTCCCTAGTGTGGTGAATAACATGGTGTGGTGTCTAGTGTGGTGCCCAGTGTGGTGCCGATAAGTGTGGTGCCTAGTGTGGTGCCTAGTGTGGTTAAAAATATGATGTGAAATAAATGTCAGTAATATATTCTATGTGGTGCCTAGTGTGGTGAATAACGAGGTGTAAGATGAATGTCTGTAATATATGCTATGTTTAATAGAAATCTCACTGTTTAATTGACAGGGTGAAAGTGACACACAAAAAAATTACATTAAGGATGGATGGACGAATGGGACGTAGAATCATTGGAAATCTGTCACATCAAATGCAAGGTCAATCATTCAAAAAGTCGGGTCCGCGCAGAAGCATTGGGGAAAACCATAAATCTAGTTTTGCATGCGGACATTGGCTTATGACAATCCAGCTATGGCGGAAGAAAATGAAGGAGAACACGAGCACAAACAATTTCACCAGTTCAAATGCGACAGATCCGGTAGGACCTATAATCGGAGCAAATAAACCAGAAATCGAGGCGGATATTAGAGGAGCCGAGGACCCATGAATTCCGAGGTATTCTAGGCTTAAAACATAGGTTAATTCCCCGATGGGCTTAAAGAATTAGAAGCCAAGGCGGTGATAGGCGGTTGCCTTTCTTTGTAGTAGATGTTGTTTTACAGATGATGTTGTTTACACAGCATGCGCCGAGACTTAACAGAGTGCAGCCGTGCCGACGGGTTCTGGGGTGGTGTATGATTCTCGAGGATGAGTTCTCAGCTCTCCCGTGCTTGAGGAAGAGGATATGTTCATCCAACTAAAGCAGAAATGATCCATGCTTCAGCCATTAAAAAGTGCTCGGCAGGCCGATGCATGGAGACCGCGGCAACTGAGACAATACTTTATGAATCAGATCATAAGTGGGAGCGTAAACGAAAGCTCATGTTTTAGTGTTGCTGGATTACACCAACTATTCAGCAGAAACACTTGATGAAGTCTTGAACGTACTTGGAAGAAGAAGAGTTACAGATCTCACAATGCAGGATCTGATTGAGGCCCAGTAACTGTATGTCATCTCTAATGCATTTTGATAATACTAGAAGCTCAGGGTTATAGTTTTCCCTGATTTTTCTGCATACTTCATTTCATAAGAAGTATGAACTATTCTACCGGGTATGGTAGATTTCCATATGTATTTTTCTCCCTTTGAAATATAAAAACAACGTTTGCATCACCACAGTTTTCACCATGGCTTTCACCTCAGATTTCACCATAATCAGCCAGGGGCATTGACCATTTTTTGACCCGGTCAGAAAATGGAATGGCTCTCAGATTCCTGATAGTATCTTGACTGATTTTGGTGACAGCAATATATGGATCCCAAATTAGGTCCCTGAATTGATATGAAAGTATTAGGAAAATCCACTTACTGTGGCAATTGTGTAAAGGGTACTGTATAGAAAGTTTTATGAATATAAATAAGTTTTTGTTTTGCATTCTCATTTTTTATGCTTCAATTACAGAAATTTGTACTTGAATGTTGAATGAATTCCAAGGTATAACTGGATTAAACTGAATTAAACTTGCACAAGGCCTGTTAGACATATGGGTGAGATCAAAGAAAGGCACTAAGGCCCATGGGTATCTGTTTTAGAAACAGGCCCTGTGGTAAAAACGTATTAGAAATTTACACAAGGCACAAATTTACACAAGACACAAAGCCATTACAAACTATTTTCCGGATTAAAACAAAAGGCACAAGGCCTGGGATTCTGATCGACACAAGGCCATCATATGTTAAAACAGAAGATACCAGAATACTTCAGAATTAGAAATTTACACAAGGTTCAAAAAGGCACAAGGCCATCATATATTCAAAAAGACACTAAGGCCATCATATATTACAAAGAGGCACTAAGGCCTGTATCACAAGGGGTGAGTTCACAAGGGGGTGAGATCAACAAGGGGTTGAGATCAAATGAAGGCACTAAGGCCTATATACCATTTGTTTTTTTTTTTAAATACAAAGGCACAAAAGGCCTGTAGACGAACTTGATCAAAAGAAAAAAAAAAAAAAAAAAAGGTGGCTTCCCGGGACTTCAAGCTTCATCTGTAAGAAAAGTGAAGAAAATTAGTTTAGAATGTAAAAAGAACGCAAAAATCGAATGCATGCATGCTACTTACTCTGGATCAAATTTTGGAGTTCCAAAAAATTTTCTGTTCTTCGTCTTCTTCTTCTTCTTCTTCTTCTTCTTCGGTCTCGTGTTCACTCCATTCATTATCAGAATCTTCAGAATCAATTTGCTCATCAGAAGAAGCTGCATCAGATGAGTCGAAATTGGAGGAGGATTCCTCCTCTTCTGAAAGCTCTGAAAGATCTTCAGAGCTTTCAGAAGAGGTGGAATCAGAGGAAGGGCTCTCGGGCTCAGGGCTCTCATGTTCAGGGCTCTCAGGCTCGGGCTCCTGCAAATGAAAATTTGGCCAAGATCCTATGCCATAACTGGCAAGGACCTGTGCCAAAGGAACTGGCGCCTTCTGGCTTAGAAGGGCCGGGGAGGCAGAGAGAGGGAGGAGAGGCAGAGGGGAGGGAAGCGCGGCAACATTCGACATGTTGGAAGGAATTGGACGATGCTTCTCCTTCACGACCATAGCCTATAAAGGCTGGCGTGAAATTAATTTCGTAGGCTACGATTTTAGGATTTCGTACCATTAGCATCTTTATTCCTAAAGATTTTTTTTTTATTGAAGGTTTATTCCTAAAGGATTTAGTAGGCAACTAATAATAACCTCGAAAGGACCATTATTTTATTTTCTAAAAAACATAAAAAAAAAATATATCTGTTATATATATAAAATTATTTAAGCTATATATCTATCCTGAATTGGCCATTCATGAATAGCTCCAACATGCCACCTACGATGCACCACATGATTCACCACATGATTCACCAAATGCACCACATGATTCACCACATGCACCATTTGCATCACCAAACATGTTGGTCAATGGTTGTCAAACATGTAACAAAGGTCATGTAAAGGCTCAAGCATGCCAAGGTGGCTCAAATATGCCACCTAGGCTCCAACATGCCAAGGTGGCTCAAACATGCCACGTAAGTTCCAACATGCCACCTACGATGCACCACATGATTCACCACATGATTCACCAAATGCACCTCATGATTCACCACATGCACCATTTGCATCACCAAACATGTTGGTCAATGAAAGTCAAACATGTAACAAAGATCATGTAAAGGCTCAAGCATGCCAAGGTGGCTCAAATATGCCACCTAGGCTCCAACATGCCAAGGTGGCTCAAACATGCCACGTAAGCTCCAACATGCCACCTACGATGCACCACATGATTCACCACATGATTCACCAAATGCACCTCATGATTCACCACATGCACCATTTGCATCACCAAACATGTTGGTCAATGAAATTCAAACATGCCACGTAAGCTCCAACATGCCACCTACGATTTACCACATGATTCACCACATGGTTCACCACATGGTTCACCAAATGCACCACATGATTCACCACATGCACCATTTGCATCACCACATCTATCACGACATGTAACACCACATTGTCATGAATCTTTGAATACATCAATTTCTTCCGAGATTTGAACTCCACCGGAGTGTTGCTTTCGTCACCCAGAAAAAGTCTATTGTATACAATAGTATACAACAATGTACATTAGAGTGTCAATGAAAGAATAGGTTACAAGAATAACCTCTTTGGTTACAATAATACAAACATGTGATTACAAGTAAAGATCTATTGATCATCAACCTCGACTTCATTACTACAAAGAATCGTGCTTCACAACATCAATCATCATTCTCATGAGTGTCCAAATGACCGCAACTAGAAATTGGTACACCCCGCAACAAACATATCAGGGCCTCACATTGGATGAGTAATACCTTCAAATTTACTTAACTCACCTTGCATTGGGATAGTATGTCCAAGTCTCGCGACATCGGCAGCCACAACTTTCTTTTACAAAGACACATATAGCAGACCACACCTACCAGCAATCGGTCGACCGAGTGGGGAACTTGTAATTTTCTTGTGGCGCAGCTTTTATGGTGCTTGGGAATTTTGTGTTTGCATCCTCAACAAAACTCATGACAAAACTCGAGCCCTTGTACATTTCTAGGTCAAAAATGGTACACACCGGCTGACATTTAACCGGCTGACCTCCCAAGACCTACAATGACATACACTTCCGGTCTTTGGCTGATAACATCTTTGGCGAGAGTGGTACATTCCGAAATTGCAAGTTGAGGGTGCAACAGTTTGTCCTTTGAAGCAAGCTCGTTCGACAGTAATGTGTAAATGAGCGGATCCATGAAATGGAACCTCTCGTTCCATGTCATGCTTGATGCAGAATTGGTGCATACACCTGCCAAAGTCCAAGGTCTGGTAAAACAAGATGATTTAAGAAACAAGACTTCAAATGAAGGTTGTTTATATTAAATTACTAACCTCATGAAGAAATGGACTATCCTCACACCGAACCAATCCCTACTTTTCTCCAATATTCGATTGCCTCTTGATCAAGCACAAGAGGCTCTCGCATCCTTTAAACACTTCAAGTGGCAAGTGTTCTCGTCGGATGTCGCTCTTAACACTGCCCGATCCTGCGTCTTTGTGGTGGTGTAAGTTTGCATTCAAAGAAATGGAAGATCATTGAAAAACTTGAGGAACATTGAAATAGCCAAGAAATGAACAATTGAAGTAAAACTTTATTTATATTAAAAGTCAAGAGAGGTTACATCATATACACAATAATACTATTTCTAGGCTTTAGTTCTATGTTTTTTCATCATATTAATACAAATTTGACTCTCGGTGTCAAATATATTCAGCATTTTGTTGCTTTACATAACTTTGCACATTCCCCTCGCCTTGACCCCCAAGCCAAACCTTTAGATCATTCATGAGGAAATTGCCATCTACTCATGGGGCTCCAAATTTGTTTGGACAGATCATGGTGTTTAGGCGATTGAGGTACCCTTTGTATCACCGTCATCAATGAGAAGCACGTTCTCTTTTGTGAAACACCGAAATTCGTCGTGACCTTTTTTCGGTGCTTCAAAAAATTGGCTTTTTACCGTTAAATAAATTTGTGTTGGTACGGTGATCCCGACTCCATATGAACTTGAATTTGTCCTTGTGTTTCATCAATGCTCCCTTAACTATGACTCTCAAGTTTTGAGCCCAAGCAGGCCGGATCAAAGTGCTATATGAAAATTACGACTGCACCAATCTATGAACTCACCCGGCTGGTCTAGTTACTACCCACTTGGTTCTCGCGGTGTGATCAACTTAACATCATCTTCTTTGGCGAGTGGGTATGGACTCACTCTTGTCATAGCTTCTACCCGAACTCCATTGTAGTAAAAACAAGCGGATTGGGCTTAACCTTGTAGTCTTCTGCATGGACGAGTTGGTGCCGGGCTGGAAACTTCGCTTCAAAGATTTCTTGGTGCGGGGGCTGGAAACTTCGCCCGGCATCTATTCGTGCGGGGATGGAAACTTACGCCCGAATGTGTTGGAGGTGTCTTTGCTTGGAATTACGCTTGCTTCTTCTCCGAGACACTTCCGGCTGCAAAAATTTAACAGTTCGGTAACTATATGGGTCAAATTAAAAGAAGACAAAGCACAAAAGGTTGGAAGTTACCTTGTGACTTACGTTCACGCAAACGACTTGTTCGAGATCATAACCCGATGCATGCATCTGATTTTGGCGATTGGTGTGGAGCATGACTTAATGCATCCGTTGATCCGGCGAATTCTTGTCCGGTTGGAGCACCCTACTTTGAGCTTGACTTGATGCACCTACTTGATTTGTTGACATCTACCGATTTGTCCGGCTTCCTGTAACCGGGATGCATCTTCTCCGATTTGCGAAGTTTCTATCTGTGTCTAATGCTTTCGAAGGGGTGTGAGTGTCTTGTCCCCCTAACTGACCACATTGTACATCTATATCTACAAAGTAGGGATGAAGAAGTAAGCTACATATCCCAATTGCATCAAACAAGACTTGGTTACCTTTGAGGGTAGAAAATAATTCCCTTTTTGGTGTGCTAGATGGACTCACATAGTCATTGCCACCAGTATGAACAGTTTATTAACAATACAGTAGACGTAGCCTTCATCTGCCACGTAGGCTATGCCATCTAGGATGCCATCTCATCAATCCATCCTCATACCTTTTGGTTTTGGGCATGACGGTTCCACGGAGCAGCGGAAAGGGCGCAGCTCCTCATCCAGTATATGAAGTCTCCTTTTCATGAGACGTCTATTGATAGCAGCTGATATCAAGGTTGCTTGAAGCACCTTTATTTATGTATCATCATCCTCATCAATATATATATGATTCAGATCTATTACTCATGATGTTGTCTCTCTTTTGCTTTCTCATGTCTTGTTTGTTTATATGGTATCAGAGCTTTGTATTGCAAAGATTCTGGGATGGCAAAAGCATCAGTGAGTACTCTGGCAAGAATCAATAAGAGGATAGCAAAGAGGAAGGAAACCAGAATTAAGAGAGCAATTAGAAGAGTAAATAAGAGACTGAGAGAAAGGAAAATTTCGCAGCCCGAACCCGCAAATTTCGATTCCAAAATTCTCCGGTTTCTGTAAGACACTCTCTTTGTTTTCTTTGGTTATTCTTCATGGCTGTTACTCCTTCATTAAAAAACCCACCGCCTCATAGAAAGGTTTGATGGGAATGGTTTCCACCATCGAAACTAAAAATGAAGATGCTTGCTATTAGAGAAGGATTTATGGAAGCATGTAGATGGTTCTCAAACAAAACCTACAGACCCGGATGAGAAAAAATATAAGTGGGAAGCCAAGGAAGGCGAAGCACTTGCAGCAATTATTCTCAATCTAAGGGACAATGTGGTGACGATGTGAGCACCGCCAAGTCTGCAAAAGAGGCTTGGGATACATTGGTAGGAATATTTGAACCTCGGATGCATGCACAAGACTTTTCTTCTTAAGAAAGTTTTATAAAACCCTTCAAATGGCAGAAAATCAAAGTATGTCGAAGTTCATTAACGAATTCAAATTGTTAATTGAACAACTAGCAACATCTCGGATCCCCCTGTGGAATGAGTCCGATGCCATCATGGCCTTTTCTTGGCAGCCTCCATCATATGAAGGATTTGTGCAATCCATTGGAGCCCAATCAATGGGATCAACAATAGGAGCTTCCACATCTAGTAATCGCTCCTCTAAACCTAGTATTTCTTTGCGCACCATAATATCTATGTTCTTTGCAAGAGGAAACTAGACGTAAGTCCATAAATGCCTCAAGTGATGACGTAGTTGCAATGTATTCCAATAACAAGAAGCCTAATTACGGAGGGAAGTACAAGACAAATACTTACCCAAGTTCAAATAAGGATGATTCTCGCCATTGGAAATAACTCAAGAAAGCCTATATATAAAAAGAAAGGCAAATGCAACTATTGTAAAAAGGACGGCATTTTATAAAGGATTGTAGGAAACGTCAAGCAGACGAAGAAGAAGAAGAACAATGAGGCAAACATCACTACTAGTGACAAGCGGCCAGAGGTTATGTTTAACCCAATTTGCTACTTATTCTTCTTCTAATAACCAAGATGGATGGTTTATTGACTTTGCATGTTCTCGCTCATATGACTCCAAAAAGGGAGTACTTTGTTTCCTATACTAAACTTCCTTTAGGACAAACTGCTCTATTGGGAGATGATATTCCCTTTCAATTGAAGGAAAAGGCATCGACGTCCCAACTCACGATGGTTCTATAAAGACAATCAATGATGTCTTTCATGTGCCAAGCTTAAGAAAGAACCTCCTTTCGGAGAGTCAAATATATGATGCTAATCTTAAACTTCAATTTGGGAAAAATAAGTGTTATTTGCGAATCGTTGAGGGTCAAACTCTTGCTCATGGTATTCGAGATGGCAGCCTCTATAAAATATGCACATTAGATGCTCCAAATCACAGGCTGCAGCTAAATAACACCTAACACTTGGATATCTGTGGCATCTTCGCTTAGGACATGCTTGGAAAGCATGTTCTACAAAGAACTAAAAGTTCTATCAAGGAACTAGACCCCAAAGATATGCCTCCCGCTTTGTGAAGGCTGCATGATTGGCAAGCAACATAGACCGCCATTTCCAAAGAAGAGTGAAACAAGAGCAAGTGCACCCTTTGAACTGATCCATTCGGATATCGGCGAATCATACATTCAACATGGAGCTAAGTACTATATCACGTTCATTGATGATTATTCCCGATTCACATTTGTCTATTTTAGAAAAAAAAAGAAATCGAGCTCTTCAAGCCTTCCAAGATTTTAAGGCACTTGTTGAAAAACAAAGCGGGTTGCAGCTCGGTTTCCGATCGGATAATGGTGGAGAGTATACTTCAAAAGCTTTCTCTTCGATTTTGTGCTTTGCATTTGGTATACCACGAACAATTGATGACACCCTACACTCCACAACAAAATGGAGTGGCCGAAAGAAAAATCGCACCTTGGCGAGAAAGTGCACGTAGTATGATGCAAACAAGTGGCTTATCTCCAATTTTTGGGCTGAAGTCGCTGTTGCTTTCTGACAGCTTATATTCAATCGAATACCCATATCAGCTCTAAATGGCAAGACAGCATTTGAAATGTTCTACAAGAAGCCACCATCACTGTCACATTGCAAGATCTTTGGATGCCTTGGATATGTTCATATTCCTCAACAAAAACGAAGGAAATGGGAGGCTAAGAGTATCAAATGTATCCTGGTTGGTTACAGCTCCTCCGCCAAGGCTTATAGAATGTACAATTCTGAAGCAAAGAAGGTACTTATAACTCGTGATGTTATATTTGATGAAACTTCTTTCCCTGCTCAAAATCAGAATATAACTTCTACTGCAATACCTTGGCAAATAATATATCCTCCAATGGACGATCCAATAGAGCATCCAGAAAGTGCAAATGACCCTGCAGTCAATAATGAATTGTTGACTAATCCACCACCATTATTAGAAGATAGTCCATCAACAAATGATGACTCCATTTCCCATGATGAGAATGACATGGATGATCAAGAGGTTAATCCTCGTTCTCCTGGTGGAATTACAGTAGAAGGGCAACAATCTGGTCCTTCTATTCCAGCTGACTCCTCTCAAAGTGTCAGTCGATTTGGTAGACGAAGAACTCCTTCTATTAAGCAATTAGAATCTACCATGAAGTCCATGCACAAGTATTTCTCACTTAGTGCAATATGTGATGAGCCACTAACTATGAAACAAGCATTGAATTCTTCAGATGCTAGTAACTGGCAGCAAGCTATGCGTGATGAGTATGAGTCTCTCATGCATAATGACACATGGACTTTAACTTCTCTTCCTCCAAATAGGAAGGCTATTGGCTGCAAATGGCTTTTCAAGAAGAAATTAAAAGCAGACGGATCAATTGACCGTTACAAGGCACGACTCGTGGCTAAAGGCTACTCGCAAATTGAGGGAATAGACTATCATGACACATTCTCCCCAGTGGTGAAACTCACTTCCATTCGTGCCTTACTAACCCTTGCTGCAGCCAAAGGATACTATGTCCACCAAATGGATGTGAAAACAGCCTTTCTCAATGGCAAGTTGGATGAAGACATTTATATGATGCAACCGGAAGGTTATGGTCAGTCTGGCAGCGAGGACTTAGTATGTAAGTTGAAGAAAACTTTGTATGGCTTAAAACAGTCTCCACGAGTTTGGTATCAACGTATTGATGCCTTCTTTAAATCAAGAGGTTATGATCAAGGGGGAGCTGATTCAAACATATATGTGAAACGAAGAGGCCATTTTATCGTATTCATAGCCTTGTACGTGGATGATGCCATTCTGGTCAGTAATGATATGCCTTCACTTCAACAAGCTAAGTCTCAACTTGCAGCAGAATTTAAGATGACCGATTATGGCGAGATAGCTTATTGTTTAGGCATTCAAGTCATTCGGAATATGAATGGGAAGACCATTCATCTCAGCCAAAAGCGTTACCTTGAAGAGGTTCTAAAGCGTTATGATATGGCTGATTGCAAACCTTTGGACACACCCTTGGACTTCAACACTAAATTATGCAAGGATATGAGTCCCAAATCTGATGAAGACATCAAAAGTATGGCGAATGTTCCCTATCAAAGTCACGATGAGGCGGTTTAATGTATCTTTGCCATATGCACCCTACCGATATTGCCCATGCCGTGAGTATCCTAAGCCAATATTTGAGCAACCCAGACCAATGCATTGGGTAGCGCTTAAGAGGATCCTTCGTTACTTGAAAGGAACCCTTCATTATGGCATCACACCGAATGGTAATCTTCCTTTGGAACTTACGGTTTATTGTGATGCATCATATCTTCAGAATATTGAAGATCGGGCGATCATATTACAGCTATTGCTTTATGTTAAGTGGAGGCCTAATCTCCTGGACCAGCAAAAGCAACCCACTTGTTTCCTTATCTAGCCGAATCGAGTATATTGCAGCATGTCGGGCCACTAAAGAAGCAATATGGTTATGCAGATTAGTTTCAGATCCGGGAGTTTCTCTCGAACCAACGGTTATTCAAACCGATAGCAAGAGCTGCATCGCCATAGTCGAGAATCCTAAATTCCATGCCGCACCAAACACATAGAAGTGCAATTATCACTTTGTGCTTGCGAAAAGATGGTCGAGAATAAGATTCGGTTAGAATCTTGTCCCTCTTTGAAGACATGCTTGCCGATTTCTTCACAAAGCACTCACCGGGGACAAGTTTCAGCTTTGTAGAGATACTACTGCAAGTAGAACCCGCAACGAAGGCGGTCTGCGAGGCTAAGGGGAGTATTAACAATACAAGAGACGTAGCCTTCATCTGCCACGTAGGCTATGCCATCTAGGATGCCATCTCATCAATCCATCCTCATACCTTTTGGTTTTGGGCATGACGGTTCCACGGAGCAGCGGAAAGGGCGCAGCTCCTCATCCAGTATATGAAGTCTCCTTTTCATGAGACGTCTATTGATAGCAGCTGATATCAAGGTTGCTTGAAGCACCTTTATTTATGTATCATCATCCTCATCAATATATATATGATTCAGATCTATTACTCATGATGTTGTCTCTCTTTTGCTTTCTCATGTCTTGTTTGTTTATACAGTTAGACCTGAATTAGTAAACGGCACCATGCTCTGCAAACCTGGAATTGAATCACAATTGATTGTAACTATGCTTTGGTTTTTTTAACTAAGCTCCAGACTTTTTTACTCTCTTTACGATGTTCCTGTTTTTATATATCTAAAGTGTCCCCTAAAATGAGCGAGCGATCTCATCCCAGGGGGCACTTTAGATACACAAAAACGTGAGAAGCAAAAGAGACTAAACCAACCGGGATCTTGTTTTATGTCGGCTTACTCCCTTTTCGAGTTTCTCGTTGAGGTATCTAATTCGCCACCGAAAGTGAGCGATGTCATCCTAGGGGCAAATTAGATAACGATAAACGAAAAACCGAAGGAGACTAAGCCAGCTTACTCTTTTTTTAGAGCTACCTATAAGTGCTCACCGTAAGTGCCTCAGTAGCTTGAAGTTGCTTTTGATCCTCCCTACTCACACCTAAGGCTTGTACCCATGTAGAAAATTCATGACGAATTCTCAATGCAATAGTGATTACAAATCCTGCAAAGTGAACGCAAATTTGTCAATGAGAATACAATTATACTAAGCACTTCAGGAATTTTGTTATGAAGTACCTCAAGAGGTTGAGCAGACATGGAAGATGGTATTGGTGACTGCATTCAGCAATCAAAGTTGGTAGTGGTTTCCCCATCCACTGGAGGATCTTGCCACAGAATGGACAGCCACTACCATAATCTTCAGCCTTATCAAGGTCTGGAAGTAGTGGATCCAAGACAAATAAAGGAAGACGGTCCTTGCAAGACAGAAACCTCTCTAACCTTGGTTCCAGCACTTTCAATGCTGTTGTGTCTGCTTCCCTGGCTGACAGCAGATTAAGCTCCTCGATTTTTGTCTGCTCAAGTTCTGGTAATAGTTCCTTCAGCTCAGCCTCTGTATCTTGGCATATAGCCCGAATACCGTCTGCACGACTTGATTTATCCTTAAAACAAGGTTGCAAATCAAATGGGAGTGTTGCAAAACTCTCGTTTCAAAGATTCCCTTTAAAAAAACACCATGCTCTTAAAATTGGCCTTTTTTTAAAAAACTTGAGAATTTCAAAAGGTTCAATTTTTTTTTCCCTTCATTTTGGCTCCTCATTAAGTCACAGTCTATGTTTTGCAAAGAAGCACTCTTAAAAATGGCAAAAATGTAGATGTGAATATATAATCTCTGAAAATGAGATATCAAAAACATCAAAATAGAGAAGAAAAAATAATAACTGTTTCTTTGTAATTTTTCAGTACATCAATTTGGCACCCTCAAAGTTTGGTGCGTATTGAACAATATGCTTGTCAGATGTTGCAACTGGGTATATGTCCCAAGTCTCCACGTTTAGTTGTTCCCTCAAGCATGTTTGACATGTTTTGACACACTAGGACACACAAAACAAAAAATGCAAAAACAAAAGTGTATTCTGGAATACACTTTTGTTTTTCTAAAATACACATGTGTATTCCAGAATACACTTTGGATTTTGAAAAAGCAAAGGTGTATTCCAGAATACACCTTTGCTTTCCTGAGAAAACAAATGTGTATTCTGGAATACACCTTTGCTTTCTAAGAAACCAGACATGGCAAAGTTTTCTAAGAAAATTTCCTAAACAAGATTTAGCACTTGGGCGTCTATGCCTAGAAGGATCTTGCACCTTATAAGCCAAACAATTAGCAATGCCTCCATATGTTTAGATTTCCTAAATCCGGTGACCTGCTCATAGCATAAGCCAGTTGTTATTTTTGGGAGGCAAGTCTGTCTCCAATAAACAGCAAGTCCCTTGCATAGGCAAGCATGTCCTCAATAACTAGCATGTCCCTTGCGTAGTGGTGAGATGCATTTAAATATAATCTTTTCTGACTATCCATTTCTTAGATTTATATTATAATTAGAGGGAGACTCAATTTAGTTTTCTTTATCAAATTATGCACATGGATACACAAACAATGCATGAGGATGCACAACATGGTATGGTATGGTATATAATGCATGAGACATTGGTGTTGAAAACTTGTGTCACTTGGAAAAACGATAAGTAGCTAATACTATTATTACGTCTCTCAGATTTTTAAAAAGTGCTTATTCACAAAATTACTTTTGGGCTTGTGCTTTCTTAATGCTTGGCATGGATGCCATGTGTCAATGTGTAAAATTGCATGCATATTTTGCATTGTCTTCTTTCTTAAAAGTATTCATGTTACGATTGGGCAAAGAGTGCAACATTTGCCTAACTATTTAGATGGCACATACAAAATGAGAAACCATGGTAGCAAGTACACAAATATGTGTATTTTATTTATTTAATTTTTTGGTCTATTTCAGGTCAAGACCATTTGGTGGAAGACACAAGCAATAAAACCAAGTTTAGGGTTTCGGCACAGCATGTTATCGGCCTCAACAAAGCCTAAATTACCTCTAAACAGCCTCCTCAACAAAGTCTGGATTACCTCTGAAAATACTCACGAACGGCCGGTTTTCACCCGGACTTTATCATAGATCTTCAACAAGTGAGATGACAAGTGAGTTATTGGCATCAAAATCGCCCCTATCCACCTCCGGCATGGCGTTGATTCTCGAATCTATGTTCCTCGACACAATAGGACGATTCTACTCCCTAAACTGAGAGCAAATTACGCAAATTCTTGCATCTATTTCGACCTTCAAGGCTCCTCTTCAATAAATGCAATTGCAATTGCACCAACATACAGTCGTACATTCATTCCGGGGCAGCAAAATTCTTAGCCCTTGGTTTTGGCTCGACTATCTCTGAATTTCAAAGAAAAACTTACCTCTGAATTTCATAGGATACGATGGTGCGGCCAAGAGTTCTGGATGAATCGTCTTCATCACTTCACTTCTGGATGAATCATCATCACTTCAACTTTTCTCGGCAGAGGGTCTCCTCCTCAAGTCCCGAAGCTGCTGAAGGCTTTGTAAATTGATCATCAAGTCTGTGTAAACCCATCATCAAGAAAAAATTACGAGACCCGGTTGTTTAATACAAATATAAAGACGCGTTTAGGAGTTTCGAGTTTTTGCATGTTTGATTCAGGTTTATTTCTAGCACGTATTCTTGAAACACAAGAGAAATCGTGCTACAGGCTGACAGGAAGGTCGGGTGGGTTTATTTTGGCCATGAAAAACCCTAAATCTAAGAACCCGAAGCTTACGGAGCTGCGCCAGAGCCGCTGGGTTTCGGATTCACCATGCCAAAGCCGGGTAGACCACGCGGCTGAAGTAGATCGCCCGATCAAACCAGGTTGAGGCGAGAAAAAAATTAGCCCCCTCTCCGGGTTGTAACTAAAAATGTATTCTGGAATACAAAGTGTATTCCAGAATAACTTTTCCACTTTCCTTTGCTACCATGATCTAGTATCCCTAGCCTTCCAAGAAGAAACAAAAGCAATCCCTTTTATTATTTAGAACCATAATCCTCATCCCCATAAAATAAACAAAATAAAATCGCAAGGTCATTGAAATTTATTGAAGATGCTAAAAACCTAGTTGATGTCGCTTGGTTTTCCCCTGCCGCTATCCGATAGGAAATATATTCCAACTCAATTGTTGAGTCTCAAAAACTTATACAAACAAAAAATGTATTCCTCGAATACCTTTTAGATTTCGAGCAAAACCAAAAGTGTATTCTGGAATACACTTTGACTTCTAAGAAAAGCAAAAGTGTATTCCGGAATACACTTTTGTTATTCTCGAATGGCAAAAATATATTCCGGAATACAATTTTGGTACTTTGAAATATTATATCATTAAAAAATGGCTCACTATAACCTAAATGTACATTTTCTGGAATACAATCCAAGCTAACAAAATGTTGTGTAGGACGTACACTTAAATTAGTGGTTTTCTCTAGAAACACATTTCAGGTAAATTCTAACTGTTAGGAAAAGTGTCACTTTGACATAGTCAATTTTCTCTTTGCATAAAAAATTGAGTGATTTTGGGGGGGTCAAAATGCAATTTTATGATCAAAATAAAAATTTTACCTCATTTTAGCTCTTTTTTTGAAAAAAAAAGGAATCTTTGAGGAATATTCCTTTTGCTCCCGTTTCAATGATTTGCTCCCGTTTAATATGCAACCTTGTTTTAATCATTCCTTCCCATTTTTTTAAATCTTTATTCATCTTCTCGGTCTGGAACTCAAGTTGTTGAACCTTCATTTGTAGCACCTGCAGGCTTTGATCACAAGTTTGCAACCTTGCCTTACACTGAATCACTTCTGATCTTGTAGAGTTGATCCATTCTCCCAGTGTCCTGTTGAATTCATCTGGGAAGTAATCCAAGGTTAGTACCACATGACACAACAGGCACCACTTTATACACCACAAATTCCATCATGACAAACTTTGCACCACAAATGGCGTCATATTCACCACATGTGGTGTGGCATGTGGCACCAAACCGGGTGCCACATGCCACACCACATATGGCACCACAATGCACCCAAGGCACCACATATGGCAATCCATTACTTCGCACCACAAATGCCCCACATGTGGTGCAAAATGTGGATCCATAGTGGTGCCACATTAGACACCACATGTGGCACCACAATGCACAGAAGGCACCACATCCGGCAGGCATCCACCACCCCATATGTGGCAGATAGCGTGGTGCAATATTTAGCGCGGAGCTGGCACCACATATGGCGCACAATCCACCATTCACAAGTATCACCATATCTAACATCACATATGTATGACACTAAGTATAGAAACATATGGAAGCCAATTCACTATTCAAAAGGTACCACGCTTTGGTACTATATGTGACACTACATATGCTGAAATTATCCACCACAACTCAAATTATCCACCACAACCTCAAACTAGCAAAGACAAATTTCCTACACATAACTTACAACACACCCAAATGAAGAAGTAAGTGGTGTGTTCGATTGTTCAAGCTTGCTAGACCTTGCTGGAAAATAACGCTCCAATATTAAATTGCATCATATGGTGGTTCCGTAAGAAGAGGGTTGAAAAGTACCTATTTTTCGCTGATTTTCCCCAGATTCTTCTTACTACCTTTAGGAGGCTTGAATTGTGGCCTAGTCATTTCAAGAGAGGAAGCATCATCCGTGGCATGTTGCTCTCTTCCTCACTATTTGAAATGCTTGCATTCTTCCTCTTACGCTGGGACGGAGAGGCTTCAGACTTTTTCTCTTAACCGCTGCCGTAAACTCAAGCGCTTTATTTCTTTTCCTTTTGTGTGAAGGTAATACACAACAGCCATAGTCCGAGGCCATGCCTCCCCGTGCACACTTCCCACCTCGTGATTTTTTTGTAAAGGCACATATATTCATTATACCTCTCCTTGCTCGATTCTTCAACCCGCATGATGAAACAAAACAATATTCTAAACAACAGAGAATCATGGGCATCCCCGAATCTAGAATGCAACCCACCTGTAAGTGGATTTTCCTAATACTTTCGGGTCCCCAAACAGATTCCGATTTCTTCTTGTGTGGCGTAATGCTTTTCTTGCCTCAGACATTTCCTTTGTAGGTGTATCCCGTGGCATTCAAGTCCGGTATGATCGAGCCATTTCGCGGATCGATCTTCTTGCCGAAATCGAAATGGTCTTGCCGGATTAAGGGAGCGTGGATCGAGTTTTGAGGGAAAATGAAAATTGAATCGAAATGGTCTTGCCGGATTAAGGAGCATGATCGAGTTTTTGAGGGAAAATGATGATCGCACGTTGCTTTGAATAAGCCCTGAATAAGACCGAAAGGACAAAATTTTGAATAAGTAATCATGTGTATTTTTGAAAAAATAACTCCCTCTCCCATTACAAATTCGGTAGTTCCCACCACACTTAGCACCCAAAAATGTGGTGCTAAAATGCACGTTTTTGTTCCACTACAACATGCTTTCACCCATGCCCTCTCTAAAATCCATGATGCTAGAACATGCATTAACAACATGGACAAAAGTGACCACATTTAGTTCAACGGATTCTGCCAACAATTGCTGAAAATTCTGGAGCGCAATCTCTCCCTTTTTATTTTGAACACTTGCTGCCACAAGTTCATTCCATACAATCACATCACAATTTTCTAAGTAACTAGAAACGGTGCCCAGCGTTGCTGGGCAATGTTCCGGCTTTGCAAATGTTGGAAACCTGTAAGTGAAGTGCCTGAATATGTCTGTAGTAATTTTTGAAATATTACTTAGAGGCTATGTTGTAAATGATTAGCAAGAGTTGTCTCTCTGCGACACGCTTCTTCCTGTACCTATCTGCAAGCCTTCCTTTTTTGTCCGTTCATCACAAATTATGTGGAAACGATATGCTAAGGTCTTCTCTCTCTTTGCTTTGTCTATAAGTCATTCTAAGCCGTTTTTTAAGCTAGGCAAAAGGTCTAAAAAAAACAAATTAAAAAAAGTCACATTCGATTAAAAAAAAAAGGGGCTTCTTTTTGCTACGCTACCTGTCATTCGACACTTTTTTTTATTTGGTTTTTTTAAAGCTATTCCTTTCGGGAGGAAAGGCAAAATAAAAAGTTCTAATGGTGTCAAAAAGATGCCTTTTTGTTTAAGTATTTTTCACTTTTAGGGGTATAGCATCATGTTTAGAACCATACGACTATCTCACAGCGACAAACACTTCAAAAATATTCCTGAAACTAAAGAATCAATCTTTTGCACAACTAAATAAAAACTTGGCTTCTGTTTTAATTTCTTAGGATGGGATTTTTCATAAACCCAATATAAAATTATGTATTGAAAAAGCTCTCAATTTGTCATTTGGCTGACGATCGAAGGGATGTCAGTTATGAGCATGTTATTTAGGATAAAGTTATATATCGAAAATATTCGATACCTCAGCTTGAGTAGCCCACTCTATCTGCATATGCAATCACTAATGATAGGTTGACTACTCATTCGCTAATAATCAATCCAACATCCTGGGTATCTCTGCCAGCAAGCTCTCCAATTTTGCAACTCTTCCATGCTTCTGCCATGTATGAATATCCCTAACAAAACAGAGAAGTTAATTTTTTGGGTTTTAGAATGTATCTTCAGAATGCATGCCATGTCGAATTGGAGCTATAAACATATCGAGAAGATTTACCTAATGCATTAATCCCCTTGGACTTTATGAATTTTGATCTACATCTTATACCATAAGTACACTGAAAATGCCAAAGGGGTTTTCGTCCCCTGTTGTCTTAATAACAGTCCCTACAGTTGCCTGCGCCAGAATGATGTCCACAAACCCACTTAGATTCCAGCTCATATCATTCAAGCATGTCCACAGCAATGGCATAAAAATCCCTTCCTTTGGATCAGAAAACTCGAAGTCTACATCAACAGTTATTTCCTGTCACAAAAGTCATTACTCAATAGAATTAGTTTGAAGAAGGAATTTTATATTATACCATAAAATAACAAATGATATCATCTTCAAAAGATTGTTTGGATGATCCAAATAGTTTTATCATTCAAAATCTGTCATAACTACTTGGCAAAATAATTGTTTTACATCAACCTTAGGTCATATTCTTACCTCAGCATCTCTATTTTTTGCTTGTGGATATGACATTCACATTATAGAAAGAAATATACGTCTCCTGCAAAATCCACCTCAAATTAGTTGCAGATTAAATCACCTAGAACGGTAGCCTTAGAAGGCTTCCTACTCTGAAAGGCGCAAAGGCACAAAAGCCATAGCCAAATATCCAGAATAACTTAAGGACCTAAAGCAAGCTATCTATATTTGCTTTTGCCTTCCTGTTCTAAGAAGTATAGATCTACAGCAAATGCATGTTCTTGGGCCTACCTACAAACAAATGCATGTGTCCACTGTTTCTGAAGCTAGATTATCGTTGCCAACAGAAAAATGAAATGAGTGAAGAAGAAGAACAAAGCCAAACATAAACCAAAATCTTACCTCACTGGCTCAGCTACAAAAATAAACCACCATCGATTTAAACATCTCCTTTGACTACCATAACCAGCATGCATACCAGCCCACATGACATAATCCTCTTTTGCAGAGCCATGAACAGAGATTCTGAGCGAGGAACAGAGATTTTGCGTGATGAACAAAGGTTTTGAGAGTTTCTCCTCCTGAATACCTACCTGCAAGCCAAAAATAAGCATCGAAATTCTTGCAGCATTCTGCTGGGAGCCGGGCTCTCCATGCCGACACTGCAGAATCCTTTGCAGCCATATGCCATAGCTGCTATTGTGCAAGATCGAGCTTCCGGCACGTCCTCTGCTTTAACGACTGATGTTCAGCATCAAAGTGAGCTCCAGATCCTGTGCCTACACCTAATGGGTCCACTGTTCCACCATCGCTGCCAAAATCCACCATAGCTGGGAGCTCAAAATGCCCCAACCATATTTTCCCGACAAAGAGGAGGCAGGCTACTCCACACAAACAATAACCTAAACTAAGAAAACTATCTCGACTTCATTACAACCTTCATTAGCCATCTGTTCAATGGCGGCCATAACCATAGAACCACAGCTCGTGCAAGCTTGGGTAGGCCGCCAGATCCTCCGGGACCCTAGCTAGCGAAACCATACTTTCAGCATTTTAGCCTTTTTATGTTTCAACCGTCCGATAGATAGATAGCAATATCCTATTAGGGCGATTCAAGACCAAATTTTTATTATATAGGATAAAACACCCTAAATGAGTTATTCAAGATGCCATTTCTATAATCACATGGGACATCCTTACTATAATTTTAATACTATCCTTGTCCTGTCGTTGGAGCGAATACGCTATGATAAGGGAGCTACACAATGAAGTGCTATGATGATCAAGCTTCTGAAATACCCTAATTGCTTCCTCTAAGACACCACAGTAACCATACATGTTAACAAGTGCACTCCCAACCGTGCTATCTACCAAGTAACCATTGCCAATGATGTAAGCATGGACCAACTTACCTTCTGCAAGATCCTTTGCAGTGGAACAGACCCCGACAATACTTGTTATTGTGGCTTGGCTCGGGTTCCAACCATTTTTGCGCATTTGGTAAAACAGCTGAATACCAGCCTTGTTGTGTCCATTTTGAGCATAAGCTGCAATAATGGCATTCCATGCCATTCCCAATGACGACATCAAACTCTACCCCACTTTTTATAATGCACGAATGGATAAACGTACCTATGGATATCATTTCCGAAACAGAACATGAAGTAAGGATGTTAAGAAATGTCACCTTATTTGGCTTCATGTCTTCCAATTGCATTTGATGTAAAAGAAGATTCCCTTTGCCATGACTCTGCTGAGAAAAGCTTGCAATTATGCTATTCCATGAAATTATGTCTTTCCCGGGTACTTTATTGAAGATTGTGCAGTCCTCCAAACATCCACACTTTCCATACATGTTGATAAGGTCGTTTTCCAAAATAAGGTCCGGTTCAACTCCACCGGTGAGAATGATGTTTGTGAATTAACCTTTCGGCAAAGAAACAACATGCACCGATAATACTTATAAAAGTAATTACATTGGGTTTAAATCCTCCGCCTTGCATCTGCCTAAACGTTTCAAAGGCTTCATTTACAAACCCACAATATGCATAGCCTCCAATCATGGAAGTCCAAGAAACTAAATCCCTCTGCTTCATCTCATCAAACACCTTCTGAGCATCCTCTAAATCGTTATTCTTCACATAGAAGTTGATAAGGAGGTTACCTAAAGCCAAAGACCCATGCAAGCCAGCATTTATGATGTGATTATGAATTCGCTTTCCTTCCTCCAAAGCGTGAAGTCTTGTACACTCACGCAAGAGTGCAGAATACTTTAAAGCACTTCCAGAACCAGAATTGAATTCGAGATCATCCACAACATTTCTGAGCAACCGAGTGCCACTGTTGTTTAACCTTCTGCTAACAAATGCTATACATTGCTGGTTACTGGAATAACTAGACGGACAATTTTTTAAAGCAAGCCTACCAACCTCAACAACCATAGCTACATGAAGTTACAAATCTTGGAGTAGCTGAGAGCCGGATCATTCCCAAAACTTAGCCCAAGCAGGCAACGACAAGCAACTGCATTTGGGATATGTTCCATACGGGCATGGATTACGGATTTCTCACTCAAAACGAGTTCCATTGGAGCAATTAACAAAAACAAACTAGCCAAATCACCTATATGTTCGTTTTCAAGAAAATGCAGCACCACCTAGCCGGCATCGTGAACCCATAGCCTCAGGCGTTTTGTTAGAAAAGAACATCAAATCCGACCTTCCGTCTGCCCTCCCAGTTAACAGGGAACATCCGAAATTCAGAAGGCAGGTACTGCATCTAGCTATCTAGCTATGGCAGTGCCGGTTATCCAGTTTCCACACCGCCCGCCCAAGAACACTGGCAACCGAGCATTTACAGCCTATGATGGGTTTTTAGCAGTCATTGGCATATTCTGGGTATATATTGGCATATACCTAGCATATGCCACTAACCCACCTCAACAAGGGCTTGCCCCCTTAGGGGCAACCCAAAAAATTAATTTCATATTAAAAATAAAAATTAAATATTACATAATAAAAAAAATTAAATAAATTATTACTAAACTAAATACCAGAATTCTCAACCTTCTCGACTCACTAGTAGAGAAGGCATAAGACCTTCGAGATCATCAGAGACCTTGAAGTATACTGTGTCAAAATCATCAGAGAGGGGTCATTAGACTTAGAGAGCTGGAGTTATTTGCCATGGATCTACCGCTCACCTTGACGAAGAAGAGCTTCTCAGCATTGGTTTTAACCTCGGGCAGCAGACCAGTAAAATCCCTGGTTCTCACAATGTCCTCCACCGTGCAGCCAGCGGCTATGGCTTGCTCGAAGGATACGCCCTTGTCGGTTAGCAGTATGCAGCCCCTCTCAGGATGCTCGTTAACGCCACTAAGCCTATCAGCCAGATGCCGGAACTCCAGCAGCACTCGAGCTAAGCTATTCTTGATTGTTGCCGCTGAGGCAGCCGCTGAATTGTCGAACAAGATAATGGTGAGCTTCAGACTTCCTATCTATGCTTCCAAGCAGACTTTCCTTTCCCAACGCCTCTGAGTTCTTCTCAGCCTTGTGCTCATGCCGCTCATAACAGACGGCCGCTCATTTCCTTCTGACCTTCCGCCATTCCCATCTGCCATTTTTTGTAGCCGATTTTAGGATGTGGATGCAGAATTTCATCACCGGCCGATTTCACGCCCACTTTATTGGCTCCCGAAATTGAGTCAAACTGCCAAGCGGGTTCGCCCAGGCGAACCCCGAAAATTCGCCCAGGCGAACCCTCCGGATTCGCCCAGGCGAACCCGCTGGGGACGTGGCATCGAAGTTCGCGGGCGCAATCGCCCACGTGGCATTGCTGCCGGGTTCGCTTGGGCGAACCCAAACCCGGGTTAAGTGTCAGGCGTCAGCGGGGTCGGATTGGCGCAGCCGGGTTCGCTTGGGCGAACCGAATAGCGTGGCAGGGGGCGGGGTGGCAGGTCCACGGCCTGCCTACCGCAGGCATTTTCAACGAATGGAAAGCCAGAGGCAGATCCACATTGCCGTGGAAAGAAATCGCCGGAAACAGATGAACGGGCATCTTGGAGTTCTTAGATCCCTCAGGCCTGGCTCCTACGTTCAAAGAATAACCATTTAATCCATTTCCGACCATCATCTCTTTTCGGTTCTCTTTTCGGTTTCGTGCATCATCAAATCTGCAATTGGGTTGTTCCTTTTTTTCTTCAAAATTATTGCTCCAATCCGGCGCATCAAGAATGAAACTTGCGAATGATTTAATGGAAATTTTATTTGCATTGATGATCTATATACATGTAAAACGGGTATGAATCTGCTGCAGACATTGTTGCAGATTCAAAACATGCGAATTGATCCGAAAGATCAAATTAATATCAATATATGGATACTGCTAACTGATCCAAAAACGATGAGATTGGAAAAAAGAAGCAGCGAAAATAAAAAGCCCAAAAACATGCAATACAATTCGAAACAGGAGTTATCCTATAACAGAGAAAATGAGCAGATTTGTTAGAAAAGATTGGCCGGAACGAAGCACTGGGGCAGCAGAGGAAATGGCCATCTTTTTTTCTTATGCATTTGAGCTTTTCCTTGATTTTTTTTGGGCGATAGTGGCATGCCAGAATGGCCCAGGTAGCAGCCTTCAGTCTTGTGATACACCCACGAAGACGATCTGCGATGGATTTTTTTTGCCAGAATTGGAAGCTATGGAGGTAGAACTGGCGCTGGAAATAGAACCCCTTTTGATGGGGCCGATTGATGCCCATTTCTTCTCAATTTTCACTGTGCAGAGACGAAAACGGGATATCGACCCACAAAAAATCTTCTGAATCTTCATCTGCATCTTCTCGGAAGCTCAGGCTGCCCAGAGAAAGGCTTCCCCGAAGCTTTGTTCTCTGTCTTTGCCTGAACGCCTCGATCAGAGAACAAATTAATGCCTTATATTAATTCCGGTGGGCAAATTCCACGGGCCAAAGATGCATGCTATGGCGGGTTCGCCTGGGCGAACCCGGTAGCACGTGTTAGGTATGGCAGAATGGAAATCCCACCTGATGGCCCCGCGGGTGGGTTCGCTTGGGCGAACCCGGCAGGGGGCAATAAATGCCCCTGGCAAATCTGACTGTAGCCCCCGCCGGTGGGTTCGCTTGGGCGAACCCCGGCAGGGGGTAATAAATGCCCCTGCGTTTGCCAGTTCGCACGGTTGGCTTAACCCTGGTTCGGGTTCGCTTGGGCGAACCCGGTGGGTAGTGCCACCGCGGCGCCACGTCAACATGGCGGGTTCGCTTGGGCGAATCCCTGGGGTTCGCCTGGGCGAATTTCCTGGGTTCGCTTGGGCGAACCCGGCTGGCTCCCGAACTCAATTTCGGGAGCCAATCGAAGCACCGCCGATTTCATCACCGGCATTAGAAGCTTTAGCAAATTTGCGGAGCTTTTTATAAAGGGTAAAACTGTTTCTCTTCCCTTTAGAATATGAAAAGCTCTGTTTTTCGGATTGAAACACAGATCTTGAACAAAGACGCTCATAATAATTTGTGTTGATCATCATCGGCCTTCATTATCGGCCTCAGATAGGCCTTGTTTCAGATCGGCATTAGATAGGCCTTGTTTCAGTTCGGCCTCAGATAGGACTTGTTTCAGACTGGCCTTCAGATAGGCCTTGTTTCAGTGGCCTCAGATCGGCCTTCAGAATCGGCCTTTCATCATCGGCTAGAGGCCTTCATAACTGAAGCGGCTTTGTTGCATCGGGATGCTGAGAGAGAGAGGCTCCGTAAAGCAGAAGAGGATGCCCAGACACAGCAGGGCGGGGATCAGGAAGCGGGCTTGAAGCCTTGACCGGCCCTGAAGCCCTGACCGGCCTTGAAGCCCTGTTCTTGAAGCCCTGTTCAGATTTTCTGCAATCAAGAGCTTTGCAAAATGAATTGGGGGTGGAACTGGCTATAGCAAGGATTGGGCAAACTGTGGAACCGTGGCTGGAATTAAACGCTTTGCTGGAGTTCATAAGTGCAAGAAATCGACCGGTTCAAGCTGGATCAAAAAGGGAACAATGGCGCAGAGGTTATGGATCAAGAAGGGATCAAGTAGGGAGCGTCCGAGCATTTGAGCTATGGCTATGGCATCTTCTTTTGGAAACAAAGAGTGTGGCACAACGGGATCTACGGCTCAAAGGTGTGTACCAAATTTCAAAATTTAAATATGGGTGGGAAGAAAAAGCGGGGTATAAAAAAGGCAGGGTATAGAAAAATCTTGAAAAAAAAAAGTCATTTGGGGAAAGAAATAAGAGGGGTACAAAAATGACATTAAAAATGATGTAAATATATGGTTGAACTTTAATATTGACAATGGTTAAACTTTAATGTTGGTAAATATCTTCTTTTTGGGTTGCCCCTAGAGGGGCAAACCCTTGTTTATGTGGGTTTTTGGCATATCCTAGGTATATGTTAGAATATCCCTAGGATATGTTGGTGACTGCTACAAACCTATTCTTCCCTGTAAATTGGCGGTCACCTGCGTTGTGGGTCGGGGATGCTTGAACCGGCTAACTGGGAAGACAGACCAAAGCTCCAATCTACCTTGGGGAACACTCTTGTTGATATGTATGTGAAGTGCGGATGTCCGGGCGAGGCACAAAAAGGTTTTCAAAACGAACCGCCAAAACTCCGCGATGAGGTGTCTTGGGGTGCAATGATTTCGTGGTATGCACACAATGGAGATGCAATTTCAGTTTTTCGGTGTATTAAGGACATGGAACAAAAAAAGAATTCAGCCAAACGAGGTGATATTTGCAAATATTCTTGTGGCATGCGCTTGTGTAGGCCCGGTGGATGAGGGCAGTCATTTTACAAAATCAATGAAAAAGACCATGGCATCATGCCCGATATCCCATTACGATTCTTGTGTACTTGATCCGCTTGGACGCAAGCGAGTGCCACTTGAACGAATGGAAATTCTTCTTGAATCTGTATTCACCTTAATGTCGCTATCGGACATCTTTACTAAATTCATGTCACTACATGGTAATGCAAAACTAGCAAAAATATGTTTTGATGAAATTATCCACTCATATCCTAATCCCGAGGTCGTGGTATGTGCGATGGAAAATGTTTACGCTTAGCACCCATATGATAGACAAAGATTATGAATGTAGAAGGCTAAATGATTGCGGATGAATGCAAGAGCAATCTAGCATAGGATTATTGTGCATAGGATTATTGTGCAATAGCTTATTTTTCGTCAAGATTGCGTAATTCTTTTTTCCTTGGACTTACAAAGTTATTGCGACAGATAATGGCTTGCGAACCTTGTTGGTCCACCGATGTTCGAACTCGGGGAGTCCGAACATGGTTTTAAAAAGCCTTGCCGCTAAATCCCCGCCATATAAGGTAGTTGGATATGTGTTATATTTCACAAAGATATTTGATGACATTTCACTTCCTATGTTATGCGTGAACCTGTTCGTGCCCAAAAATGGTAGTCATTTCTTCAGGTATGAATGTGAAATTATCTTCAAGAAAGCTTCGAGCATTCTAGGGAACCTAGAAATAGATTCTTCTCTCTAAGTGATTCTTTTTGTATCGGGGGCTTTGGCGATCTCAACAAATGTTGTGGAGGACAGCCGGAGATGGCTATTGAAGCTGCAAAGTTTTATGAGCCGCAAGGAGTTCGGATATCCGTAAGGGAGGCATTACGCTGCTACAGGGCTGCACAAAGTGGAACAGTCTTGAATGCAAGACACATGCGGTCCTTATGGTGCGCCATGGACTAGATTCAGGTTCCAATTTGGTTGACCATCTTATCCGCTTATTTGCTTTTCACGGATGTCTACTTGATGCAAGTAAAGCATTTGAGAGAGTTGCGAGAACCAAGTGAATACACATGGTGTGCTTCATCTCGACCAATGCCAAGCTTGGCCAAGGGAGAAGAGGCCTTGAGTTGTACCATAGGATGGATCTATCAAATATTGAAAGCAACAAGTATGTTTACCTTGCCGCTTTGAAGTCAATCACGGTGACATCAGCTTAATCTAGGTAAGCTCATTCACAATCATATTATTAAATGTGGAATACACTTTAATATTGTCATTGGAAATACACCGGGTTGACATGTATGTAAAGTGTGGAGGCCTAAAAGATGCATGTGAAGTTTTTGACAAATTGCCAAGTCGAGATGTAATATCATGGAGTGCAATTATATCCGGATATGCGCAAAGATGGCTAAATATGTTCGACAATCAAACTTTTGAGAGGATGCAATGGGAAGGCATTAAACCGGATAAATATACATTTTCAAAGCGCCTTGAAAGCATATGGTCACTTGGGATGCATAGACCAGGGGAGGAAGGTACATGAAGGTATTAAAAGTAGTGGAATGGTGATAGACATGTATACAAAATGTGGAAACCTGGATGAGGCACGTAAAAATTTTTTGATATGTTGCCGAATAGAGACATTGTAGCTTGGGGAGCAGGATATGCGAATTGGGAGATGGTCTTCCCGCCATAGAGCTTTTCAAAAGATGCAACATGAGGGAATAAAACCAAACAAAGATTGTTTTATCGTGTATGTCAAGGCATGTGGCGCCGTGGGGCTTTGGAGCAGGGAAGACTAATCCATGAACAGACCAACCCTCGCCCACCTTCATGCCCTCGCCGAGCTGTACAAACTAGGAAAGATATGACCCCTCGCATTATGCCGCTCAAGGGAATCATGTGGAGCTGGCTAAGCCGTTGATCAAGAAAGGTGCTAATGTAACGGGGGAAACAAAGGTCGGGTAAGAAACCGTTTGACCTTTTGCAAAAGACGCAGATGTTGTCAATGTATTGCAAGCGAGGTTCCCCGAACGTAAAAAAGCATTGAAAACTTCGGTTTTAGAAAGTCGAATCACATAGAGTTCTTCGTAAAGGAAGGAGCTAGATCGGGTTGGGTGAAGGGATAGAAAATACGGACAAAACTATTGAAGCAAATGGGTCATTGAAAGTGGTCAATGAGAGCACGGCCGCCAATAAAAAGTCTAATCCGGTTATGCTCACCATCCGCTAAATGAGGATGCAGATGAAGAAGGATGATCCTTAATGCTAAGTTGTCATTCTTGCATACTATGTAAATTGAGGTCTATGTGAAAACTGATTTGTAACTTTTAGGAGAAAACCATTATATGGGACACAATTTTTTGCTAGGTTGGCAATCATTTTTCTGGCATAAGTTAGGCTAGATGCACAACAAAATACTTGATGATAATGACATAGTAAACACGATATGCCTGTTTCGGCTTTGTACTTAAAATATCTCATCCAGATTCGTGGTAAGGAACTAACGTGGCTCTAGCAAAATGTCATGTTGTTGAGGACCAAAACTTGTGCATATTAAGCAAATTATGTGCCATTGCAGAATTGTGGTTGAAGTCGCCAAGTACTAGCAATGTTTATCAAGGAAGAGAGTGCGTGGCTTGAGAGAATTTTCATTGTATTACAAGTGGTTCTCGCATTTTGAAGTCCCCTGAAGCACATAAGTGTGATGGACTCATTGTCATTATCTTTGAGCTTGATGCGGTGATGACAAAGATTTGGATTTTCAAATTGTCTCGCTTGAGTTCTTTGGCTTTTTCCGTGTTTAGAAGACACGGGCTTTAGATCTTAAGAGTTCTTAATTGTCTTATTCTATTCAATATTTCTCTAAGGATGGGGTTTTGTGATGTGGTACAATTTTCTATTCTATTCTATTTTTGTTTCTACATTGATCACCTTAAAGATCATTGCATATGATGTTTTACACTTGATCCCTAAAAGAGGTAAGTTCAATGACGTACAAAAAAGAAAATTGATGCAGATCTTTGTGAAACTATAGTTGCCTGATGTCTAGTAGGGTGGCAGTTCACATAGCTTTACTGATGATATTAGGGTAGGCTAGATGCTCACATAACAATGGAACAATGGCACAATAACAGGATCATCCTCCATAATCTATGCCTATCTGTGGCTTTATATTTAAAAGTTTATACTTAAGGTTTTATCTGTTTCGAGGAACTTTTTTGTGTTGCTTTAGCGTATATCTCGTTGTTGAGGACCAATTTGGCGCATAGGTTAAGCAAATTATATCCTCTCGGTGGAACCACGCCTGTAAACCTCTCGGAGGGATGATTTCTTAATACTTCGAGATAGAAGAGGATTGTGATATATGTTTTGCCACGGAAGAGAGTGTAGGCTTAGAAAATTGTCATTGATTGCAAGTGGCTTCTGCATTTGGAGTCTCTTTGAAGGACATGGGCGTGAGGGACTCGTTATCATTACCTTGGAGCTTGATGCAGTCGCTGGATGATAGACAAAATTAGGATATTCAAATTATCCATTTTGTTTCTTTGGCTTTGTATTTTAGAGCACAAACATGATGATGATGGAATTAATAAAATCAAATCTAGAATACAGTTTTATCATTCAAAATCCTCAGTCCATGTAAAGAAAAGAAGGCTAAAGAATGTTATAAAGTTTTATTTAAGCTGGTGCATTCATCAAATGCGAATGATTGTTAGTTGTTAGTTGATGTATTTCTTTCAGGAATCAAGAACCAAACTATATATTGATCCCTCAAATTTGATGTACATTTTAGGAAGCAATTGCCATAGGAAGAACCTTTGCAGCACTCAAGGATTACCATATTGATGGAAATAAAGAATTGGTTGCATTTGGAATCATGAATGTTGTGGGTCGTGTACGTCATGCTATGTTGCAACTGGTGTGTGCGTTTGTTTGCCCTGATAAAAGGTTTGGTCAAATTGCCATGGGGTCCAAGTCTTTAACTTGTTACATGTTGTTACAGGCTCGTTCTCAAGGTCGGCTGTGATAGGGCAACGCACCTGCTATGTCTTGCTAATAGCTTTATTTGCATCGACACTTATGCACCAAATTATAAATCTAAGAGAAATAAGGAATTTTAAATCTAGGGAAAATAAGAAAGTAGTTAGATTGTTTTATTCTACCATTGTTTGCGAATCAACAAATCTTTTTTTGATATGACATGGTTGTTTTGATCCTTCATGGTGCGAATGCAATACATAAGTGACATCATGTTGGCATCTTTGCAAGCATACTTATAAAATAAATCTCTTTACATATTTAATATTATCCTTGTGCCTCATTTTAGTGTCGTTGGTTTGTGCATGTGGCATTTCCGAACCACCAACAGACCAAAATGAGAATCCCTTTTATTGTTTCCGGTTCTCACACCATGTCAATGAAATTCTAGATTAGCACTCTTGGTCTTGGCCATCCACCAGTCCAAACTTAGAATATAGAAACTGCACCGCACCCCTGCATCAATGCTCATATATGGCTATAATTCCTAAACGTGCCATATCTAAGTCTTGGAACTGTTGTGGATGCTTTAGAAGAAAAAAAAAAGCAAACACACCCTCAGGCCACTAGAGGGCAACCCTCCGTGCGCAGCACCTTGTTTATTTTTGGAGTGGGTTGCATTCCGTGCAGGGAACGCCGCATCTTACGCCGCATGCGGCGTTCCCTTCCACTCTGCGTTTCCCCTAGCGGGACGGTGGCAGACGGCATTGAATGGCAAGAATTCCCCGAACTTGAATTTGAAAAATGTGGACGGCATGCTGCTGGACTTCCTCGACTCCTCCTCCTCTTAATTTTGGCGCCTCACGGTCTCATTCTGGCGCCTCACTTTGGTCGAATCTTGCAAAGGTGAGCTCACAGCTGGGACTGATCTTGCTGCAATCATCTTATTTTCATGAAACTAATGAAGCTTCATTCTTATTCCAGGATTTTCGTGCATTAGGAGTTTGTCGGCTGGGTCTAATTTTTCCCTCTTTGGGTCGGATTTTGGTAGGTGAGTAGATAGCGGCAATCTCATACTCCAATCTCATACCCTGTACACGCCTCTTTGCCAAGCATTTTCAGAAAACTGAAGCATAATCGGTTTTTCCTATTGAAACAGGTTTCATGGCTTTTCGAACTTACTGTGGTTTCGATTTACTGTGGTTTTTATAGCTTATTTCACTCTGATATGGTCAGCCCAGCCCCAGAGACTTTTCCAGCAGCGAATCCAAAAGTGAGTTTCTGTTAACTGAAGCATCCCTGGGTTAATTTGATAGAAATGAGTTCCACTGGTTTTTCTACTGAATAAGTTTCTCGGGTCTGCTGAATAGGTTCTACTGAACTTTTCTACTCAATAGGTTCCGCTCTGATCCGGGCACTGTAAACCAGTCCCAAGCCTATTTACTAAAATCCCAGCCACAATTTTTCAGCAAGAGTCAGCAACGAATCCAAAGGTGAGTCTACCGTTGTTGAACTTTCATTTTTTTTACAAAATATAGCAAATGTGTAGCATGTTGCAGAATATAACATGATCCTTTGTAGCTTTGTCTCTCTCCTTTGCAGAATATAACATGATCCTTTGTAGCTCTGACAGGTCGTGTGCGTCTCTCTCATTTGAAATAAGCCTTATTGCGAGTTCTGTTGATGAAGTCGGTCGATGGAGACTGAGGGAATGCATTACGAGGAAGCACATCCTCCTGTTCTATTTTCAAATGAAACTCATCTGACAATTTTGAACAGGGCCTTTTTGGTCTGGCTATGGCGCACAGTCACTTTTTGTTTAGAGCCTTGCCCCTCTTTCGTTCCATTCGGTGCAGCTATGGCAGAGTTGCTAGACCAGCGCTATAGTGGAGATGCTTTGATTTACAATATGCAAGAAGTTATTGGAGCTTGAAACCGAGCCTTTAAGGTTCGTATCTCCTTTTTTACTCGACTATGCAAGGTCGATCTGCATCTGCTTGACTATTTAAGGGTTTTTTCAGGTGCAGAAAAGCAAGGAACATCTGGAGACATGTACCCGTAGCAAGCTTTTGATGCCGCTTCATGGAATCTGTATTGTCGCCAATGCATGAAGATAATGCTGAGGTTATGCAGGAAGTTCATTTCGAGAACAAAATTCTTTCGAAAACAAAATTCTTGAAAGAGGTGATGGCTATGAGGTGTGCCAACGCATATAGATGATCTTCAGGTTTTCTATTTTTTTGCTGTTAACTTCTACATTTATGCATTTTTCTCAGCATTCGTTTGAACATGTATATCATATTTATTGGAGCAAAATTTCGGTGATTGCAAATGTCAACGTTGGATTAATCTCCATTCTGGTTGGAATGTAAATGATATAGATCAAACCTGTTTGATAAGCTTTTGATAAAAACTGACAAGGCAGTGGTGCCTAGCAATGACATTTTCTTGGAACTTCTGCATTCAATAATACAATGTCATGGATTATGATGGCATGGCAAAAGTGCATTCTGAGGCTCCTGTGCACAAGATATGGTTTTTGAGCTGTGGCATAACTATAGGTTTAAGTTCGATTTATTTATGGGCCTGCTATTTTTGTTGTAAAACTGTAAGCATCATCTCTCAACTCATATTCTCTTGATTGATAAACAGTTTAAAAACCTTTCAATATCTCATCCCATTTTGTGTTCACTTGGAATTTGCAGAAAAGTAAGCTGGAACTTTACATCTGGTGAGATTCTTGACACTTAGGGACTTACAGAGTTGCAAAGTTTGTAAGTATACATCGGCTTAAGTAGAAATAGATATTCAAATATCATTATTTACATTACTATTATCAATCTGGATTCTAGAAGCTAATATGTACTTGCTTGATCATATGTCATTTTTTTTCTTTTCAAAGATATGGACCCGGTAAGCCATTGTGTGATAAAGCACCCTTTTGCTTGGAAGTGCCGTTTAAAGCAAAATGTAAAGGTTTTTCCTACATTAGTAAACGTAACAATTATTTCTATATTTTTTCTTTTATTATCTGCATGTAATTTATGTTTTAAATTCATTGAATCTTTTGCAGCGTCAAGAGTTTCTTAGATGTACCCACCGGCATTTAGTCTTTGGAGCAGTTTCGGTAAAGTTTAATGGTATAGGTGTATTTATATTCCAGCTAATGTTTTATTTTGAATGCCTTTTTCTGCATTCAATATTTGTTTGCATTTAATCTCTTTGTTTATTCCACAACCTATGTCCTTGAACGATTACTCTCGGAAGGAAGCTTCCATCGGGGAACTTCTCTTAAAATTATGGTGGTCCGAAATGAACTTCATCTGAAAATGCATTTGCTTAAAGGTCAAGAGTTGCCCAACCGATATAGCCATCGTTCCGTGAATGCGCCATTTAGATATAACATTGAATTGATGTCTTATGAGTCATGGGTATTTGCCAATGCCACTAATGCAAGAGCTATGGAGCTTATATTATTGCAAATTTGAATCTATGCCTAAGAAAGATTTCGGGGGTTCATCTTTGTCTAGCAACCTGAAGCTGCCCTTCTTAGGTACATTCTTGCATCCAATGATACCTTTACCTCTTTCTTTATTCTGATTCTTATTCTAACTTTTGCTTTCAATTTTGGAATGGGCTTCTCAATCTAGAATATTTAGCCAGATTTTGTGAACATGGGCTGGAGTGTCATACAAAAGCAAACATGCATCCACAAGTCTCAAGCTGATATTATAAACCCAAATACATTGTGATGTAGGATAGATGCAAGTAGATGCAGACTATTAAGTAAAACCTTTATGAGTGATGCTGATAAATGGTTTAAGCTTCTTTGCATGTTCGAGCTACCGTCTAGATTGTTTTTGCAGGTGTGGAATTAATCCATGGATTGTTCTTGCATGCCTAGGGCCAATTCAAGGCCATAGGCCAAGATAAGAATATTAAGAGAATATTGAATTTGTGCTGAAACAAAATTCAAAATGTGATGTATAGCCTTTTTAATAGAATAATAGCCATTATAGAATGAATGAATCATAAAATTATTGTATCATTGTATAGCCTTAATAGAATGATACAATTATTGTATTATCTTTGGGATGAATTTGCTTTGTTTTTTTACTGGAAAAGACATGTAATTTTAGGCTATAATTGTGTGTCTAATATACTAAAAACTCTGGAGATTGTTCAACGTCAGTCTTCGAAATTTGGAGACAACAAACACACCCCCCCCACCACCACCAAAATGCCTTGCATATCGTTGTAATTGGCTAGGAACATATGTGGACATACTACTAATCGCCACATGGATGTTATTTCAAGTGAAAACTTGAATCACCTTTGTTATTCTTTAAAAAGATGGTTCACAACTATTCTGGCCAAGGTAACAATACCAAACACTACCAAATAACAATATGTGCATGCTTAATATGTTTTAGGGGTTTATGTAGGGACTTGAATTTGAAGAACTTAGAGGATGTAATATGCAACCATGCAACGCTATCAACCATGTCATCACACTATAGATTTAGGATTGAGGGTTTGTGGTTTAGGATTTGTGTGTTTAGATAGTAAATTTAAATCTTCTAAAAATGGAGACATTAGATTAAATGTATTAGATCTACATGCTAATCACACAATAAAAATGATATTGCATAAAGTGTTTTATAGACTCATGGTTTAAGGTATGTGGTTATGGGTTTAGGATTCAAGGACTTAGCATTTTATGAATTCTAAAGAACTTGAAGGATGTAACATGCAGCTCATAGATGAAGCACGTAATTCTATCAACCATGTCATATGTATAGGGCTTAGGGTTTGTTTAAGGTAAAGTAGGTCAATGCGTGCGTTGATTAAGAAGAAGAAGCATTTTTTAAGGCAAGTGGACTTTAGGATTTCCATTATTCTTACCCCATCCATGCCTAATGCTTGACATCCCTAAACCCTTTCGCACAAACCCTAAACCCTTCACATTTCGCACTCCATTACCTCATAGAAATGATTACATTTACCAACTTTTTATTCCATCTACAAACTGCATTACAAGTACCCATTCTAGGCGCCCATGATTAATGCCCGGCATCGCCGGGCATACGTTTCTAGTTGGTAATGAATGAGCTTGATTATTGGTAAGTGTTGGCAATAGCTAAACCAAAAAATAAAAGATAAAAAAAATCTCATGATAAATATTGGTAATGGTTGAAATATTAGTAAATATTAGTAATGGTTGAACTTGAATATGGATAATGGTTGACTTTATATTCAACTTAAATATTGGATTGCTCGAACTTGAATAGTGATAAATATTGCTGATGGTTGAACAAGAAAAAAAACTTCTTCTTGGTATGGTTGAACTTGAATTGGAAATGGTTGAACTTGAATATTGGTAAATACTGCTAATGGTCGAACTCGGATATTGGTCATGGTTGAACTTAAATGTTGGCCCTTGAACCTACCTTTTTTAGGCCCTCAGACCTGCGTTTTTTACTTTGGCCCTCAAACTACATCTTTCGCTCTAAACTACCTTTCTTGACTCGCGAGATGGGAAAGGCCAATAGAGGGGCGTTGAGGGTCTTTCTCGACTCGCGAGTCGAGAAGGGCCCTTTGTTTTTCCTCCTTAAAAAAAGGGGGAAAAAAGCTGGTTTTTTTTTTTCCTTTTTTTTTTTCCTTTTTTTTGAGCTCTAAGCTACCTTTCTCGACTTGCGAGTCGAGAAAGGCTTTCTCGACTTGCGAGTCGAGAAAGGGCCTCGGACTTGTTTTTTTTTTACCTTTCTACTTAAAAAAAAGAGACAAAAATCCTTTTTTTTTTTGCTCTGAGCTACGTTTCTCGACTCACGAGTCGAGAAAAGCCCTAAAACTTGTATTTTTCAATCTGAGCTACGAGTCGAGATCTGCCAAGATCATTTGAATCCTTTGTTCCCTCATATCTGCCTTTTTTATTCTGAGCTACCTTTCTCGACTCACGACTCGAGAAAGGGCATCAGACTTGCATTTTTCACTCTAAACTGCCTTTCTCGACTCGCGAGTCGAGAAAGGCCCTCAGACCTACTTTCTTTAGAAATGGCCTTTAGAACTCTGTAGCACAATTGCATTAACTTGATTTTGCCTTTTTCAGTACAGATTGCGAACAGAAAGGACATGATCAGAAGCCATGGAAAGATCCGTTCATTGATGAAAGAGAATGAGAAGAGGTTGATGACATGCATTGGACAAGCCAGCGCGTTCAGATTTATGCTCTCTTCAAGTTGCTCTCGTGGCTTGGAACACCTCGGACCTTGCTCTGCATGTTGTTCCCAGTAGGTGGTCTGTGTGCGAAGATGATGTAATATGTGTGCCAGCCCGACCATCATGGTCTCTTCAACCACTGTAAAATACAATGTAATGAAATTGTCCTCCTATATCTTATATTATAAAATTATACCGTATGTCCGTTGTGAATGGTGCCCTAGATCGGACGGTTGAGGATTTGATGGATCAATCCGAAGATGACGCGGTATGCAGCCAACTAAAATTTCATCTTGATCGCTTTTGCTTCAATACCATTTGGCGAAACTGACAGCCTTAAAGGGTTGAAGGGAAAAGGGAAAAGGGAAAAGGGAAGGAAAAGGAAAGAAAGGAAAAGAGAGGAAACCGGGAAAAAGAAAATAGAAAAGAAAAGGGAAAGGGAAAATGGAAAGGAAAAGAGGGGGGAAAAAGGTAAAGGGAAGAGGAAATGGGAAGAAAGGGCAAAAGAGGATTGAGAAGGAAGGAAGGAAAAGGGAAGGGGAAAAGGGGACATGAAAAGGGAAGGGAAAAGTGAGGAAGGAAGGAAAGAGGAAATGGAAGGTAAAAAGGAAAGAAAGGAGCAAAAAGAAAAAAGAGAGGGGGGGAAAGGAAAGGAAAAGGGCAAAAGAAAAAAAGGAAGACTCAAGAGCCGGGGAAAGGAACGGAAAAGTGGAAAAAGAAAAAGATGGGAGAAAGAAAGGGAAAAGGAAAGGAAAAAGAAATGGAAAAGGAAAGGAAAGGGAAATGGAAAGAAAAGAGGAATGAAGGAATCCAGGAAAAGGGAAGGAAGAGGGAAATGGGAAAAGGAAAAGAAAAGATGGGGAGAAAGAAAATAGAAAAAAAAAAAACAAAAAAAGAGAAGGAAAAGAGAAGAAAGGAAAAAGGGAAGAAAAAATAGAAGAGAAAAGGACATGAAAAGGAAGCGGGAAAAGGTGAAAAAAAAAGGGAAAACATGAGGAAAGGGAAAGGAAAGAGGAAAAAAAAGGAAAAGGAATGGAAAGACCCGGAAAGGAGGGAAAAAGGGGAAAAGCTAAATTAGAAAATAACTGAAAAGGGAAAAGAGAAGGAAAATAGAAAAGGAAAAACAAAGAAGCAGAAAAAACAGGGAAAAATAGAAAAAAAAAAGTAAAGGCAAAGGGAAAGAGAAAAGGTAAGGGGAAGTGGAAAATGTGGTCAAATGCTCTTGATCATCTAATTTTAAAAGCGTGAATCCATGTAATGATTGCTCCAGTATATCATTTACAGTTCCTAGCTATGCCCAGCAACGCTGGGCACCTTAACTAGTATTATAAGATTATTGTGTATGTCTGTCTTCAACCTCGCCCTAAATTGGGCGGTCCAGATTTAACTTAGACGTTAGAGTTAGATGGTCCAGATAGCACAATTTTCTTCCCGCTCACTTTCTCCCGGTGGAGCAGGACAAGGTCATGCAGATACAGTGGAGCAAGGGAAGGTCACTGGGCATGGCGATGGCAGGATGCGGCCCTAATTTGGACGGCTGGAATTACAGGGTGAAGATTTTGCTTACATTTTTTTTCCTTGGGTTTGAAAGGCGGAGAGATTTAGACGGCCGGAGCGTTTGCCTCTTCTGAAGTTCCTTCGAAATCTAGGCGCTATGGGGCAGCAGGCACACCAATTTGATTTCCATGATTCTGCTTTGCCTTTCTACCTCTCGATCAAAAAATTAATGGACTTCTTAGTTCCTTTATTCCACCGCAACTGACTCTCTAATTTTGACACTGCCCAGTGCTTCATGCAGGCCATGTCGGTGATGATTTGATATGACTGCTACAGGTAATTTTGAATTCCCTTGGTTCTTTTTGCTTGCAAGTATAGCTATGGTTCTAGCTTCATTTTGCTTAAAATTGTATGCAGCTATATAAGGCAAAAAATCTCGCAAGCAAGGTGCTTTTACCCAGGCCATAGATGTTGCCATTCTGTTGAATTATAGGAACAGATTGCTAAATCTTATATTTTGGGAATGCAATTGGCCTTATTGATGCTCATGCCACCGTAGATAAATTGAGTTTAAAACGAGTGATTTTGTAGCTGAAATAGAAGAAGTTGGAGAGGTGAGTAGAAACTCTGCATAATTTGCCCTCTTCAAGTTGCCTAATATTATTTGGCACACAAAAATGGATAACATTATTTAAACATGGAAAAGCAGCATGCATTAAGGCCTTCTGGTTGTGCTTAAATTTGCCCTCTTCACGGTGACTAACAGATGGAATTCTCATCTGGAACACAAAGATGGACACCATCAGATGACTATGTAAATACTTCTGCAGACTTTATGATCTGATGTTGTAGCTCGAGAATAAACGCCATAGCTAAGAGTAGAACTGGGCTTTTTTTCTGCTGAACTATTTTTTCCAAGGACCTCTTTAATTCTAATAATGTTTCCTGCAGGAATCTCGCTGAGTTGTACCATAGTTGAAGCTTCCAACCCTGTACCGTAGTTGAAGCTTCCTGCATGGCTCCAACATCTCTGATTTGCCCTTGAATATGGCTCCCAGTGCAGCACTTATTCTGACGCAAAAAAGAAGTTCCTGAGGCAGATAAACCCATTGCATTGAGTTCTATCCATGAAAATCAGGTTAGAAGAATCAGATTTAATAATAACTGCAGTCTGCTACATGAAAATGATAAATGAATGTAGCATATTTGTACATCGAGTACTGCCTGGTGGTGCTGCATGTTTAATATGATCCATAAAACTATATGGATAGAGACCATAGTTTCGAGTTGTTGATTGTTCATTTGCTTTTATTATCTTATTGTAGTCACTTTGTTTTCCCTTCTAATATTTATTCTCGGCAATAGAATAGAAGGCATGCTTTTGCATAAGAGTAGTTGGGCCTGAAATTGCTATGTCATGTGTGAAGGTCTACACTGTCGAAGATGCATAGATGAGCCTTGTCTGAAGGAGTGCAAGGGAGCAGTGAAAGTTTTGAGGTTATGTTTTATATCTGTGCTTAAGTGCGGCAGACTTAACAACTTAAGATGTAGAATTAATTGGCTGCAATTTCTTTGGTTTCTTTGGCATACATGCTTGAGTTTTAAATCTTGAAGAAGTGGCAAGTCATGGCAATGGAAACAGAGTAAGTAAAGGTTCAGTTGGAAAGTACTTTCCAGGTTACAACGTGATGAAAAGGTGACTTCATCCATGCCATGTTTTGCTTAGTCTATAAAGTTATTTTGAGTCGAAAAATATCTGATAACATAGAGCAGTTTTTATCCTTTATTATAAAGTTTTAGTGTATGTCGTGCATAAAACCCTAAAATTTTCGACGGCCCAGATTTGATGAAATCAATGGAAGAGATGACGCCACGTAAGATTCTAGGGTTTTTTTTGGCTAGGGTTAGCGAGGGCACCTTCGAAGCTAGGGGCGGCGATAGACCTTCGAAGCTGCTAGCTCCTCCTCCAAGAAGCAAAGCGGTATATCTATAGATGCAACAAATGAACTAAGAAAGAAAGAAGAAGCGAGCAGAGCCGCTATGGCGGCATTCATTCGTAAGAAAACAACACGACCTTGATTTGGGCTAGCAAAAAGCGACCAAAACGTGTTGCTTCAGAGAGCTTGAGTAAATCCGACAAACTCAAGCGTTCCTTGAAACCTTTGTTTGAGGGCAAAATTTTATTTGCCATCATCTGCAGCCTACTTGGCGCCAGGATATACCTAAAAGCAGCTAGATAAAAGAATACCGGATGTCTATAACTTGGAAGTTGTCCCACCGAGATGCCGGGAAGCAATGTTTCATTGAATGGGCTATGCCGATCCAAAGGGGTTGGAGTCGTTGTTGTCCCCTTTACCGTTGGAGGTCAAGCCATTGTTGTCCGAATGCCATAGCCCGGTTGTCTGAACGCCAGAGGCCAAAGAGGCCATAGCCGTTGTTGTCCAACGCCATAGCTGGTTCAGATAGTGAGAACCTTCACCTCATCCGCATAGTTGGAGGTCCGAACTCCAATGATTATGCCGGATTTCACCCATGAACTCCGATGCTTCCAACCCATTATCTACATGCGTATCATTAATTGATCATAGTAGTTTCTCATGGTGTTTTTTCCATTTTTCTAGCCTCTAAATTTTTGCTTTAGAGTTTCGTGCATGGTAAATTTGGTGCAGTACTGTGATTAATAACTTGGATGATGCTCATGAACTCATAGATCCGGTAATTTCTACGCCTATTAAAGAAACAAAACCAGGGCGTGGATCGTCACCGTCTTTGCGTATAGCTCGGACGTAACTATGGCGGAAGTCTTAGCTTTGGCCACGGGGACATAAGACCACGGAAGACCCGGTGAAGTCATGTAATTCTTTTGCTCTATATGCGGACCACGATTTACACAGTCGGGCTTGAAGCAAATTCGTTACGTGATTTGTCCGCTATGCCAAGCCATGATTTACACAGGTCAGTTTAAGTGAAAGCTTCCGGATTTACACGTGAGTTCACGATTTACACGACCCGGTTGAAAGCCGATGCTTATAGATTTACACAAGCCATAAGCTTATGAACTGGAGTGATCTTTCATCTCGCCCTCGCATTTGTTCTTGGATTTCACTAAAGGAGCCTAAAACACATGTGAAAGCTTCGTCCGTGTAGTTTGAGTGCATTTGTCGCTCAATGTCATTGTTACCAAGAAGAGGTCTCATGCAATGAGCTAGGGACTATAGCTTCATTCCTAGCATATCTCATATGCCTTGCAAATCTGTAAATTCTTGCACTTTCATGTTTGCACAAGAATTCGAGACCTCTGCGATCCGCCTATTTGAAAAGCAAGGCTAGAAAATATCCAAGAGCAGATTTAGCTCAATCGTTCTGCCCCATGTGCCTTGCAAGTGAATTTCGCAATTTGTTACCTCTCGCTACATGCTCTTAAAATACTCATAAAGGCGTAATGAAACAAATACGAGGATATTACATATCAGACCATTCCATATCCCCCTGAATTTGAGAGAAGATCCTTCACGACCAAAGATCCTCTATAATCACTGCATTTAGGGTAAAATTTTCTCATCTCATAAATGTTTTATTTTTCATTGAGGCTTTTGTAATATTTGAGTCTTTGTTGACATTGATTTTCTGCAGGCATTGGACTTGGTGTTCCATTTGAGTCTTTGACATTCGGTTTAGGGGAATTGGACTTTTCGTGTTCCAACATCCAAATGTGAACAACTTAACGAGGATTTTTTAGTTTTATTTTTAAGTTCTTGGCACCTTACAAGAAGTAAGTAATGCTTGATGTCTCTATGAGTTTATTAATCAGTTGGCATTGTAATAGCATGAACAGGAAATAATTACTTTTTGATGCATTAATTGCATTGGCAAAAATGAAGGCATACATGTGCTTCTCATTGTGTTTCTCATTATCGAAAGAGAAGAGTCTGATGATGTGTTTTTGTGACATGAGCAGGCATTCTTATTACCGAGTTTTATTTTCAAATGTGACAGGATAATGATAGTTGGAACTAGCAGCAGCTGAATTCTTACACTAAGACAACAATATCGAGCAGTGGAACTTGCTCATACTTTGATGTCCAGATCTCAAATTGGCACTTTTTTTTCTTCACATTGTACATCATGAGAAATGTTGTTTTACCTACGTTTCTGCAAAAGCAGCACAATCTCTATAGTTTAGACTTGGATTAATGTTCTTATGCTTATAACTTAAGGGTTGTGAAGATTAAGAAGAAGGGTTGTGAAGATTAAGATGGGAAAGCTTGGCAGCCTATATTTTAGGTTTGTTGCTTAACTTCTTTCAAGCTCTTTAAGGTGGGCATCAAGGTCAAATTCTTTAAGAGCAATTACTAAAATTAAAAAACATTCAACGAATTCAATGCCGCCATCGTATTTGTGTACTCAAGCTTTTCAAATTAGCAATGACCAGAATATGGAAAAGAAATGAAAGCAAAATGAATATAAAGGACTAGCTGAACAAACCAAGGCGTAGCCCCAAGGCATAAGATGAAAACATTGACATCTAGGCCAAAAGCACACAGTATCATCATGTATATTATGAATAGTCGTCGTTCATTTGCAAACTCTAAAGTCTTGGATGGAATAATGGCACAACGTCCACTAATACCAACATGAAGGGAAAGAGGGAGGGGTTGCAATAACTGGAGTAACACCTCCGTGTCATTGTTGTCTTATCATGTGCAAGTTTTCGAGTTATGCCTAGCAACGCATAACTCGGACCACGATATTCAATTGAATTCGACTTTAATAAAAAGATATTCAATTGAATTCGACTTTATGATGACTAAAAAGACAATCAGGGACAAACAAAAACAATCAGGTTCGACTTACGATGACTAAAAAGACAATCAGGGACAAACAAAGACAATCAGGGACAAAAAGACGAGGGCAAACTTAATATATTGTTAACTCTAACGTATTATAAGTTCTCAACCCCAACATATACTCTTTTAAATATTTCTTTATAGTGTTGTTAAACCTTTGTAAAGTTTGGTTAGAGTAAAATTATAAAATGGATTATTATTGCATACCAAAATATTTACCACCTGTCAACTTATGCCCAGCAACGCTGGCACCATTACTAGTATGTTATTGTGGTGATCTGATATAGCATTGAAAATACATTCAACACATTCTAACTTCGATCATCTTTGCAGGTAATTTGCATTCAACATTGCAGAGTTTTATTGGGAGCATCATGGAAAGTGCAGCATTTAAAGCTGAGGTGCATGGCCAGATATCCACATTCTATGGCTAGAAGGCGGCTATACAAATGAATTATAACATGAGCTACTTAATGAGTAAATTTGCTGAACATTACAATACATTGTTGTCTTTGTAGTTAAGATAACTATCTGTATTCAACAATGCATACGAATAGTGATTGCAATTTGTATTGCATGAACAATGTTAACTTTAACATATGGTGGTGTTGTAGTTAATATATTTGCATGAACGATGCCTTCAAGTTTAATATAGGACACATCCCAATATCTACACTTAATATAGGACACATTCCAATATCAACACAATTCCAGCATATGGCATGGACCTTAATCTTCTCTTTAATGTTTGGAGTTATATATAATGATATAATCTACTATCTATTTGGCCTTCAAGAATAAGGACGACCCAATGTGTAGTAATAATAAATGCATTAACTATCTTGAGAGCAAGTAATGACTATCTAGAGAGGACTTCTACTACCACAAGAATGATAGGAAAGAGGCAGCCATCTAATCCACATGCAAATCCCAATTGTTTTTTTCAATTGGAATTTATACGTAGATTGGATGCTTGGATTAGATGGCTTTTCATTTACAGGTTCTCAACATTTACAGAACCAAAACATTGCCCAGCAACGCTGGGCACTGCTTCTAGTTTATGTATAAAATTCAGGGCAGATTAGCACTTCGTTTACAGCGAGATAGCATTTTCATTGGTTTTAGATGCACTCTTTACCTTGTCGACTCGCTAACTGAGAAAAGTAGACCATGTAATTTCCCTTAACATTTTTTTCTACACAGGAAAAAAGGCATCTTCTAAAGCAATAAAGGGGTTTCAAAACTTTTCCCTCGTCCTTTTCGTGTGAAATAATAACAGGGTTCCAAAAAAAAAAGTGGGAATGGCATGAAACCCACTTTAATTAAATACGACTTATAAGGTTTCTATTTCAACTTATGCGTAAAAAATTGGGCACCTGTTTACTTTTTTTTTTTTTCTTTTTTCATGTCCATATTTTCCGTGCACGGCCTTGAAGCCGACCCAAAGCGGGATGCCGGTATTAATAGAGAAAAGTGAAGCCTTCAGAAAAGGCTACAATGTAAACCAGCATGATGTGCTAGTAGCGCCCACCAGGGAGCTCACCCATGCTACATAAGTCCACGGGCCTCAGGGCACAAGGGACAATATGTATCTATGTATGTATCTATCTATTTTTTGCCCATCACGCCTATGCAAATGCAACTTCTTTCTGAAGTAATCTATTAACTTCAATTATCCCCAAGATAATAGGGATGTTTTCTAGAGCCCTGCGTGTCCAACATTGCTTTTGGAAAACATATGACATGTGGATTTAGTTCTATAAGCCTCATCAGTCTAGAAGTTCTTGAAGAGTGTTAATGGTAATTCATTGCGGGGCACAATTGCAACCTGTTCTTTATAGAATTCTCGGCACAATATAGTTAAATAGCTTAAGCTTGCTCTTCTTCCTTTGTCGTTTACTCTAATACATGAGCACAAATATTACCTTTTTTAATAGGAAAATCAACTTTTATGGATGGGAGCCATGGAAATACAAAATAGGGCAACACTATTTTTTCTCCTCCTTTCAGCACCAGTGATCATGTTACTGCTTAGAATCTTCTTATGGACGACAACAACAACAAATTACAAGGTCTTTTGTAATCTTTTTTATTGAATGCAACACATAACTATCATTAACATTAATTAATACAAACCATTGCATCCAATACATTTGAATTAAAATCCCCCTGAAACCCCCTTTGGTTTGGGTGCATATTCACACGGGGGGTTACTCCGGGCATCGAGAGCTGTCGGATGGGCATATTTGCCCTTTATTCCAAGATCTGGACTGCACATAGCGATCCTCGTTTGTGGGGTATGCATGTACAAGTTTTTGTATACTGTAAATTAAGGTTTGCAAAATACTATAAGGTTTGAGAGAATGTACTTAATGGTGTTAATTTTGTACATGTATTGTGAGTTCTTAGGGGCTCTCTGCCCCCTCACGTAACCCAGGTGTGAATATGCACCCAAACCAAAGGGGGTTTCAGGGGGATTTTAATTCAAATGTATTGGATGCAATGGTTTGTATTAATTAATGTTAATGATAGTTATGTGTTGATTTCTATATTAAAAAAAATTTTGGGTCCTTCGGGCCCTTAGGAAGGAATTTGACATGTTAGAAACAACAATATAAACTATAGTAATTGTTAGAAACAATGGGAGAGACTATTAAATGAAACAAAAGGCCCTAACAAATTCGAACATGCAACACAACATGGTCTTTATGGTAGGACCTCTTAACACATTTACAATGTTACACACATTAATTAAAAATATACAAGCGGTAATAAAGAAGCGGAGAAATGGAACAAAATAGCAAGAATCCTTCTCACGTTGAGTTGGATGGCAAGAATCTTCCTCTAGGTTGAGTTGAATGGCATGGAGAAACGTAATTCTCTTTGCTAAATTAATTCTCTTTGCTAAATGTAAAAAAAAAAAAAAAAAAAAACTTCACGACGATGTAAAGAGCAAGAAGAATGAGTAAAGAACCAAGTTGAGAAACAAAGAATGGTATAAAATAGAATTTTTATTCTTCACCACACCTTTTTTCAATTCCCACAATAAAAACCCGGGGTTTCAAAACAATTCTGAAACTCTAATGAATGGCATAGAAGCATAATTTGTCTCTTCATCACAATGCTATGAAGAGCAACGCAAATTTTAAAATAGTTGTGCACCTAATTCATGTGCATGAAATTCACGGATGGAGCGATGGCTTATAGCCATAGTAAACTTGGAGTTTAAGCATCCATCATGATATGGGTTAAATATAGTGCTACATAAGATGGCCAAATTTGGATAATTGCACCAAAATAGAGTATTTGGAAATAGAGTGTTTGAAACATAAGAAATGTCTTAGGAGAACAAACAAGGATACAATTAATATCGTGCAAAGCAATAATGAAAAGCCACACTTCTTTGGATATGTAGCATTTGGAGCCATCAAATACGTTTCCACTAAATTGGAGGTGGCAAAGAACAATCGACGACTGCAAGGCAAAACACATCAAGTTATCACACGAATGGCGTTTACGTAAAGAGTGTTTGCTAAACTTTGAGATTAACCATGAATCTGACTCAAATGCCTTGTTCCATCGTCAAAGCCGCTCATCACTACTTGGCCCTTTGCATGGAGGCAACCCTTTCCTAGTCTCGGCTATCTTGAGAGGACTGATACATTCAAAGACAACAATTGATTCCAATTTATCAACTGTCTGATCAATTGTTAGACATCTTACTTCCATCTTTTCCAAGTAGAGACGTCGTGAACACGGGTGCATTAAGAAAGCATTCCAATGGAGCCGGATCAATGCGGTTGCTTTCGCGAGATTTGTCTCAAAAAAAAAGGAAATTTTAAAATGAAGCACAAATCATCTTTAACCTAATCTTAACGCACTCAAACGTCACTTCATATAGCTCTGTTGGAGTCCAAACCCTGACAAAAAAGAACTCTCCCTACTGGAGGAGGGGCTAAACGAGGCGGATCTTCATCTAGTCTGGCTGGCGGAGAACCCAGGAATAAGCCCGCCTAAGGGTTTTTGAGCTTCGATCTGAAATCATCTTTAACCTAATCTTACGCCTCAAAGGTCACTTCATGTACCTCCGTTGGAGTCCAAACCATGACAAAAAAGAAGGAGGGGCTAAACGAGGTCGGATCTTCATCTAGTCTGCCGCCGGAATAAGCCCGTCTAAGGGTTCTTGAGCTTTCGATCTGGACCCTATATCCCTTTCCATGCATTTACCTAATAGATTAGAAGTGAGAGGGTCGATATTGGCCATTGGAATGGCCTGGGAGAAATTGCATGGCACAAAAATTATAGAAACATGGGCCAAACCATAGCATAGTGGAATTAAAAGATAAAAATATAGTGTGCACTCTAGATGTACGCATTAGTACACTTCAAGCAATACGGACTCCAAATCATAGTAAAACCATTGCAAAAAGTGTACAAAAATATAAAAAAAAACCCCTGTTATTATGCTACATATGGGAGGACAAAAAATTAGTTAACAACTACATGAGCTAATTATTGCACAATAGCTTCAGAAGATAAAAAGCATTAGCACACGCTAGCCATAATATAACACACATAAGCACTAGCCATAAGACACTAAAGGCACACAAAAGGCTATCAAATACACACAAAATGCAATTCGCACACTAGCATAACATACAAAAGGTAGTTAATGCCTAGTTAGCTATAAAAACAAAAGACAATTATGCTCGGCATCGCCGGCCAATGTTTCTAGTATATATTGGTATTTAGACACCATGGTCTCTTTGAAGACTATGGTAATTCTGGGCAAACCTGTTGATGTATTTGTGGCCATACATATAGTTATTTAGGCCATTGTATTTAATGACCTGGTATTTCTAGCAATACAAAAGTGTATTTCTGGCAACACATCATTACATAAATGTGGTAAGCATTCAGAAGTAACAAAAAAGGCCTTGCATAGAATAGGCAAATGTAAATTCTGCTGCAAGTAGCAACTGCTCAAAAGCTAAGCAAGTAGCAGATGTCATTAAAAGTTCAAAAGCTAAACAACCTGAAGGAATTTTAGAATATTCAGAAGGCTCAAATTGTCTTTGGTGGTTTATTTGCCTGTATCATAGCCTCATGTAGCCTGCCTAGCAGCATATTGAAAGTGGCCCTACAGTTTGCAACATCAAGCTTTCCAAACCAATCCGGGGTCACCTGCAGTTCAGTTTAGTTAGCATAAATAATGAACATAATAAACATGAGAAAATCGTATAATACATGAAGTATATACCTCAACATGACGAATTTGCAGATCGTTGAGAATGAAGTCCCTAATAAAACACCGTGCAGATAAAAGAGTGTGCACTCCACAGTCTGAACCATTTTCTTGCTCAGGACAATGCATTTCTACCGGTTGGATGTCAACCCATTCTAGGGCAGGGGTATCCCAAATAGCATGGAATTCTTTGATCAACCTGCAGCCATATAGAGGTGGTCATATTATAGAACTACATAAACATAATTCCAGAATTACAGAATTAGGGAGATAGTGACAGAAATAGAAGCAGGATGCCTACTCGCATATTTCACGTGAAATCTCAGCAGCATGCCATAATCTGAGGAATCAAAGTGCAGTAAAGTTGGATGTGGAGCTCCAAGTGTCTTATAGACTTCCCAATCAGCACAATAAACGTATAGAGTCCAATGTGAGCTGCACTTATGCAATCTGAATTAATTACTTAAACATGAATAAGCAAAGTCAATGGAAAGAATCATGTATTGATGCCAAAAAACTAACCTTCTACAAACAAGCAACCAATAGAAGAGAGGTGGCTCTTGGGTTTTGGCAGGAATCACCTTCCTCCAAATGGACACAGACTTGTTCATGTATAGGTCCACCAAGCCCGGGTGGAAAAAGACATGAGACCTTCTCCTCGGGACCGGTATCGTATCCTGTATGAATTATGAATTCACAATCAATGCAGAATTGAAATAAATGAGAAGAAGGGACTCTTACATGAGATAGGCTCCCACACATTGCTTAGTCAATTAAGACTATCCCATCTTTTCAGGATTATCCATACCAGGATGCTCGAAGGAGAAGGCCTCCACTATCACAAATTCACCTTTTACATCCGCATGTGCTCCTATATGGACATGCCATTGTGCATTATACAGAAGAATGAGATTAGATTTGGTGCTCATCCCTTTTTTCTTCTTATTAGCCCATTCTAGAGTGGTAAGGTTGTCCAGGTGCATAAAAAAATCAAAATCCAGAATAAAGTCATATGTCATAATCACCATTGTTCTCATGATTACATCGGGATCACACTTCCCATCATCTGTCACATTGAAATATGTGGATATCTGGTGCACGGGTGATGAAGCAGCACCCAATTGGTCGGATGAGGGTAAATCTTTTCCAATCCTCACTCTTGATTTTTGAGGGGCTTTGAAGAACATCCCTGCAGCTATAGACTTGGTTAGCTTGCTAACCGGTATGTAAGGGAATTTCGGCCCGCTACTGCTCCCCTCAACCTGCCACAATAAAGTAGTTTGATCTGCAAACCCTCCTTGCATGTCTCTAGGTTACCATAAGCTTCTCGGTCTGCCCAGTCTTTTCTGTCCACAGAATCCAACCCATAATTTTGTGCCACATACATCTCATACTGTGCAATCTTTTTATCCTTCATTCTCTCCCTCTCAAACCTCCTCCGAGCAATATAATTGTCAGCATACTGAACCAAAGTGTACTTTTTGTCCTCATACTCTGAAATATTTTTGAGCATAGCCTGACCACAACCCAAATCAAGCTGCTGGCATCTTTGCAAAAACCTGTACAGATTGACCTTGTACTTGTACTCGAGATCAAAACAGAGTTGCAATAGAAACGAGAGGGAATCGTTGAAACGGGAGCAAAAGGAATATTCCTCGAAGATTCCCTTTTTTTTCCAAAAAAATGGCTCAAATGAGGTTAAAAAAAAAAAGACATAAAACTGTATCTTGCCCCCCCCCCAAATCACTAATTTTGTTGTGCAACGAGAGAATTAGCTATTTCAAAGTGACACTTTTCTAGCAATAAGAATTTGGATGAAGTATGTTTTTAGAGAACCTCTAATTTGAGGGAACATATATTTTAACCAAAACTTTAAGTGAAGTTTACAAATGAAATTGTAGTATTTTCAAAAATTGAAGACAAAATCTTCACATTCACATACAAAATTCTACAAATTTTTACAAGACTTAGTTATGTACAAAAGTGTGAGGAGGATCACAGAGGGATCCAAAGACATCTTCATCCTCATTTATGCCATCTTAAATCACCTTTCGCTTCTTTGGCCGCTTGAGGAAGTGCTTGAGTTATCTTCCTCGTCAGCAACCAGAGGTCAAGCATTACCACCCTCTTCTTCATCTTCTTCCTCGTGAGCTACATGCCTTCTTAAGTAAATTGATTGTTCTTCGGCGAACGATTGTCGATTTCAATTTGAAATCATAACATAGAATACTCACTTTGCGTATGTCTAGCTCATCCCTATTACCCACTCTCTTGAGTTTTTTCCCCTTGCCTTGACTTTTCATTTCTAAATCATATCTGCCTTCAAAAGCATTTTCTGAACGTGTAGAGTGAATCTTGAGTTTAGTCACCAAGCCTTCCTCTTTGACTGTGTCAAGTACTTTTGCTATCCAGAAAGGTCGCCCTTTATCATCGTCCTCAGTCGGAGTAGCAATCAACACACTTTTGGTAATTTCTGTGATATTACCTGCAGGCTCATTTTTGCGTCTTGGCCCGAGGTACATGACCCGATCCTCGTCTTCCTGTACTAGTGGTGCTACTGGTGCTACTGTAGCATTGCTCGGGCCTACCTGGTTCTGGAGTTCGTGGAAGGCATTAGGCCAATGAAAAGCTTCCTCCATTTGCCTTAGAGCTAAGTTTTGATTCACAATCGTTTGTTCAGCAAAGAAGCTTCTCCACCACATTTGGTCTTCTTCTAAGAAGTACTTAAAGCCCGCAGAAATTCCACTTTCAATTGCTTTTAAGGAGTTAGCCGGGGTGCTTTTCTGTTGCTTTGACTCTTTTGGGTTTTTGAGAGGAAGCTGCTCAGCATGTTCTACTAAGCAAGTGTCAGGAATATACTTAAGGAAGCGCAACCCCTCTGGTGGACTCCAGTCTTTAGTAGTGGTGTATTTCTTCCCTTGTAAAAAACTTTGTCCATCCTTCAAGTAAAACTTGATGTGGTGTTGAAACGTAATATCGTTCAACTTGTTCACAGCTTGTTCTCTAGAGCCACGTCGAGAGAAAACAAATTCCCTAAAGTCAACAGTCTCCACTAGAAGCTCAACCACTGGCATGGGAGTGTAAGAGTCTTCAATGATTCGAACCAAAGTAGGAAGACAAAAAGCCTTCTTCCTTCTTAGACGAACGGAAAATCTGCTGAACATCTGGTCTATCTGATCATGACATTAGAGGAAAAATGAGATCATATTTTGTCCCATTAAGGGATGCTTAAAATGCCATGTCAGCTTTTTAAACTGTCCAATAAGAGAAGAGCTCCAGTATATCTCATTCCAGTATTATGTGGCAGCCTGTAATTAATGCAGCTGCAACTAACTTCTGTAGTATCATTTTTTCATTATAACTTTTGATCCAGAACTCCGATTCAAAAACTTTTTGTAGCAATGGGTTCGTCTTCACAAGATCTATCTAATGATAACCCATTTATACATCTTTTACGATATAAATATATAAGAAATAAGCAAAAAATCATATTTTTTTAAGGTTAACTCATATGACCATATTGAAATACATCATAACCATATATCATTGGAAAGATCTTTTCATTCCGCATCTAATGCAACAAACGCCGCAACATTTTGACAAGTGGATCAAAAGTTATGGGGGAAAAACAACAATGAAGTTGTTGGTGCTGCATTAATTGCAGTTAATAGAGGGTAGCCATTCCATTGGAGGATTCTTATGGGGATGAAATGAGATCTCAAATTTCCTCTAATGGTGTGCCCTACAAGTAAGAATCCAAGCTTGACTTTTTTTAAGATCCCTAGCTCCACTAGCATGGCACAGTAAGCAAAGAGTGTTTGATTCTTGTTCTCCCTGGTAGTGTTGTCAAGCTGCAGGTAGAGCACTGGAGGTAATTGCTCTTGCTCACAAAGCACCTTATTAAGAATTGTAACAGTGAGGTTCGGGTCACCATGCAAGTTAGGATACGTCAAAAAGACATTGCACTTTAGACTTCCTTTGAAGACCATAGCTCCAACAAGGTGGACCTTAACAAAGCATTCCTCTGGCACATCTTTAGGAATATTCAAGAAATGAGGAATAGTAGTCTTTTTCTGATCCATCCCATCAATCACAACAGACATATACTGCAGTGGACGTTCAAGAGCTTTTTTCCTGTGCTTAGCAAGCTTCCTTCTCTCGGCTGCTTGTTGGTCACGGTGTCTAGCAAGCTTCTATTGCACGATATCTCTTCAAGAATTCAGGTCAAAACAATTCTTTGAAACAAGTTAGAGAATGAAGAACTTCAACTTACTTTTTTCGACCTCTGTCTTTGCAGTTTCTTTTTTGCTCTTCAATTCTGCACACGTTGAGCACACAGACATCCTATGTTTTCGGGGAATTTTCACAAGACCAAACTGAACTTTCCACAGTCTAGTGAAGTGAGAGTAAGAGATGTGTTGAGACTGAGTGCATGTTTCTTTGTACTGGTTGAAGACATCTTTTTTTTGTGATGTTGTCTGTCAAATGATACATTTTACTGTTTGGCAGCTTCTCACATGTCTCTCTAAACCATCCAAGCTACAGCACCTAAGGCGTGCATTGTTACAACTCTTCCTGGCCCGCAATGATCATCAATTGCAGGGACTTTATCCAATCTTCGGTGTATTCGAGACATTCCAGTGGACCCTAGACGGTGAACAACTATAAAACATTTCTGGTACACTTGTTCACCTCTAATGTAGTGCAAGAATGTTTTGCCGGTGCGCCTTTATACCGTATGCCAAGTAGGCATTTTGATCTCGATAATGTCATCGAATGCACCCGCTTTCTAATTTCCACGAAGTTTAGCCATGTTCAATTTGGTGATGCAACCCAATGAGCAAAGATCTAGTAGTTCTTAGAATTCTCCTCATTTTGTTCTCGTCCATAAGGTTTTTCCTTCTCAGATGAACATGCTCTCAATCCATAATCCACCCTGAATTTCGGGTAGTTTGGCTGAGAACATGTAATCTCGTTGGTCGTTGTTGCCTTTATCTTCTGGACGAGTTCTACTCTTGGAGTGGCCTCCCTGCACCCTCACTGGTGTGTTTCTAGAGGAAAAGAGGCCTCGTGGAAGTCATTCCTGGAAAAGGCGGAGGCACGGTGTTAAATGTAGGAGATGGGCCATAACCCGTTGTGGTAGCGTATGTTGTGGCGATCTTGTTGAGGAGTTCTTGCAAATATATCTCTTCGCACTTTGAAACTCGCAAACCCATGTGTGACAATATTTGTGTGTTGAGGTGTTGAAGCCGCAACATCATCCTCATTTGTGTTGAAGTCATATTGAGAGAAGTTGTGGTGAATCTCAGATTCTTCGTGATCGCCAGCAAAGCAGACCTTGCACTTCTATTTGGTGATGGAGATACGACAAAGGGTGGGGAGCCTGCTCGAAAGTAACCTTTGCATGTGGAGCCCGTGCACTTCGAGGGAAGGAACAAAGGGTAGTGGAAGCATGTTACGCATGTGTGGTGATGGAATGAATGGAGGGGCACCGCTTTGTACGTGACTTGGTGACGGTTGGAAGGGTTGTGGCAACCGTTTGTTTCTCAACTTGAAAGTGTCGAGACGAGCAACGCAGGAGGTTGCCGAGGAACGAGATGGAGAAGAGGTGGCATCATGACAAACAACGCCCCGACCGTGGCTCCCTCCTAATCGACGAACTAGATACTACAAAAGGTGGTGGTAGCTTGTTCAAAGACGCTGTTAACCATCTTGGCGAAGCCGCAAAACATTTGTTAGACGTAAGTAAAAACACGTATGGTGTGCATTTTGTATTCGGAATACAAATCGAAGCAGCAAAATAAGGGAAGGAAAAACAAGACAAAAGAAACCGCAAATGTATTCCGAATACACAATGATTGGCCAATAATAACGCGTCAGATTCGATTTCACATAGAACATGGACAGACGTGTCAGCGTATCTTTAAAAGGAAAAAAATGCGCCCTCACTTTTCTATTCGACTTCCGCAGCTCCAGTCGCCAGACCCAGCGCCTCCGCAAATTTCCGTTCGAGCTGTATTCCGATTTGCATAGGCACACCATGGACAGGTTAGTGCGACTTGTCATTTGTACGTGCTTTTAATCATTTAAGTTAGACGTACTGTCCCGAAAGTATATTCCCGAATACCTTTTTGCTTTCATTAGTAAGCCAAAGTGTATTCCGGAATACACTTTTGCCTACCAACGAAAGCCGAAGTGTATTCGAGAATACACTTTGGCAATCTCGTCAAACCAAAGTGTATTCCGGAATACACTTTGGCTTATTCTAGAATGGGACTCGCATGAAACAAACAAACCGCCGCTTCTCATTCATCTCAGCAGATTTTCTACAATGGTGGATAGTGGGTAGCCGCACACATGCGAACTACCCATAAAAAATAAAGGGAAAATCCAATTATATCATTTGGACCCCAACAAAATACAATGCTAATAGAGATCATCTAGTGTACCGCCGAAAGCTTTTCCGCACCGGATTAAAAAACCCCGCCCTTTCGGGTTTTCGAGGAAAAACCCTAGTGATAAGCCTTCGGCAAGGGGCTTGGACAAACGTAAGGCATAAAAATCGCTCCCAAAACCCACGAATGGAAAAGTCGAAACGATGCCGCCGAACCCTCGTACCGCACATCACCAACAAAACAACAAGACAAAACAAACCTCCCCGAGTGGAGGGGGCTGATTACGCCAGCCCACGCGATAAAAATACAATAACAAAGAAGGGGGAGGGTGGGTTCAAAGAGAATAAGGTACTGGCGAGAGAGAAGAGGAAGCCGATGAGAAGTCGGGCGTAAACGCCGCTAAAATAGCTTAACTCCCCAACCGAAACGCATGCATCGCCCGCATGCATGCAAAACATAGATGTGCTCGCCCCATTCTAGAATGGCGATCCGATGTCTCTGGACGATGGGATTCTAGAATGGGACTCGCATGAAACCAACAAACCCGCCCGAATACCAAAGGACTTCCTTAACAAACTAGGATCGAGGGACGGCGGTCACAGGATGAAGGCTAAAGGCCGGTGAAAGGACAGCATGAAAGAAACGCCAATTAAAACCAGTGGGAAGAAGCCCCTCCCCGCCTCGAAACAATTCAAAGAGAATAAGGTACTACCGAGAGAAGAGGAAGAACCGAGAGAAGTCGGGCGTAAACGCCTAAAATAGCTTAACTCCCAACCAGAACGGCATGGCCATACCGCATGCATGCAAAACATGCATGCTCGTCCCATTCTAGAATGGCGATCCGATGTCTCGGATCGATGGGAACAGTAAAAGCCAAAGTGTATTCTGGAGCAGTGAAAGCCAAGGTGTATTCCGGAATACATTTTGGCTAAACCGTCTAAGTAAAAGTGTATTTGGGAATACATTTTGCTTTACTTTGTGCGGCAAAAGTGTATTCGGGAATACACTTTTGCTTACTTTTAGGGCTTTAGAAAAGGATTGCAATGTTTTTCCTTGTTTTAAGTGTCGAAATGCTTGTTTTTTCCCCGTTTTTGTTACTTTAGCTGATTATCCTGCTCTAGTTTCTGTTTGCTAACGACACCATGCTACAGCCAAAACCCTGCCCAGAAGCAACCTGCTAAGAAGATCGTGAAGCTTGTCACAAAGAAGCACCAGCCGCCGAAGAATCTGGGTGGCCCATCTGAACCAACTGTCTACGAATGTTTCCAAACTCAGTGGTTCTTTACTAGAGGCCATGGGGGCAAGTACTCCACACTCACATTCTTGCACGTCTGTAAGAGTCCAGGACAGAAACGTTATGAGGACGTCGAATTCCAGTGCATGGGCCATATAAAGAGTGTTGAAAGTGTTGTCAAAACGGACAGCCACGATAGGTCGTCATTTAATACATCACAGGGGATGTTTGTTCTTGATGAGGCTATGTTGAGGTTGACTAGGGTACAACCAACTCCACTTTACAAGTATGTGGCACACTATATAAACAAACAGACACTGTTGTCCATTGTACACACTGTATGTTCTTCGTTTAGTGAAGACTTTACAATCAGTGACACAGAGGAAGAGCAAGTGGAAGGCACTAGCAGCCCATCTGATAATGAAGGGAGCAAAGAGGATTTTGTGGAGCAAGAGCCACAAAGGCAAGTGCCACGGAACACTGTTGCTGCTAAAGAGCCTGCTAAGAAGAGAACTCAGGCATTAGTGGTTTCGGAAGAGCCAGAAGAAGAACCAAAACAAAAGAAGGCAAGAGAAAAAAACAAAGCCCCGGTGCGCTTATTAAAGAAAAAGAAGGTCGACAAGACCTCCTTAAAAAATGGCAAAATAAACGATCTTGTGCAAAGTGTGATATACTTGCAAGTAACATCAATGAAGTCACACCAAAGAACTTAAAATTGAGAGACCTCTTCAAGTTCGTAAGATTTATGCGCAATCATTTAAGGAACTTGAAGGACAGATTAGAGCAATCCGTATGCTCATGTAGCTCCTATAGTTGTGCTAGGACAGCAACAAAGCATTGACCCATTGGACCAAGATGACAAGGAAAAATGCGGATACCTACACGCATTATGTGTTAGGGGGACCACGCCTTCAAAGCAAGGACCTACAAGGAGAAGTTCAACGCCGAGGTATCCGGACGATTCTTTGTGCAAGATATTGTGGCCTTTACCGACGAAGAAGCTAAGATCGTTGCCAAAACCCACAATGCGACAACAAAAATACAAATTGAAGATGAGCTTCGTGGACAAAATAAGGTTTATGCACAGAGAATTTCTTATATTTAAAGAAAAATATGGCGACGACCTAAAGAAGCCAGCATACTCCTTGGAGCTCAAAGAGGCGTGTGCCATAGAGTGTTGTCTAAAGTACGACGAGGACAACAAAAGGACCTCTCTTATTGCCCATGACAACTGGTTCCAGCTTGCTTTTAGAGAAGGAAGGGTATGTCCGCATTTTAGTTCAAATAGCTAGTCCCAGCATTCTATTCCAGAATACATTGTACTAACGCCACTTGTTACCATGTTTAGATATGGGATTTGCAAAACGAAATTCTTAATATGTTCGAGCGCGGAGACCTCAAAAGTAAGGGCAAAGTGACAGACAAGAAAAAAGGATCCGATGTTCCAAAAAAAGAAATGACTATCACTGTCTGGAGAGAGCTTCAAGGATTTACAGACATTCCGTTGTTAGAAATGTTACTACAAAAGGTTGTCGACAAGGAATTTACTTTAGAAGGAATGTCGAAGGAGTTGCACAAGTAGATCTTTTAGAAAGTTTAGTCTTTTGTGTCAACGCTCTGTACAGTCCGAAAACTTTAGCCTTACAAATCCGTCTGCAACGCTGAGAAACTGAAGCAAAGCCAACGTGTATTCCGGAATACACTGGCTTAAACAGTAAAGCCAAAGTGTAGAATACACTTTGGCTTTTATTCAAAAACCAAAGTGTATTCGAATACACTTTGGTTGGCTTCATAAAAGCCAAAGTGTATTCCTAATACACTTTGGCTAATCGTGAAGAAGCCAAAGTGTATTCCGGAATACACTTTGGCTTTTCTTGTTTGATGTGGTGTTGTGATTGCGATAAAGTTCTTCTGTAGACGTGTCCCTGATGTAATTCTTGGTTTGGATGTTGCAGCCAGAAGAACGTCATTACATGTCAAACATGTTTGATGGAACAATTGAATGTGCAAACATGGGAACGGTGCAAGGAGCTTTATCCTATTGCTACATCTGACGAGAGAATTGTTCAAGACTCCAAAATTTTGAAGGTCGGGTAAGCCCCTGCTGGCATGGGTAGCGAGATTTGTAAATGTTCTAATTATGTTGTGGATTTGCGCAGTAAGAAGAAAAACAAGGACCTACCGGTTTCATGCACCTAGTAAGGATTGCTCTCGGAAGAAAGAACTTTGGCAGAAGCTCCCGGATGTAGAGGTCGCAAACGGACTATGAAACGCTTACTTTATTCGACCAAAACAATCTTTACTCAATTGTACATGGGGATCGCACTAAGCTTGTAGCGAGTGTGAAGCCACAAGATTTCACGCTTAATCATTGCTGACATTCCCACGGCTTCAAGATTAAAGACGATCGATACGATGACATCCCTTTAAGCATGCGGATTTCAATGAATTCATAAAAGGCTTAATGAAGATCGACGATCGGCGGTTAGTGGTATTTCACTCCGGTATGCAAGCTGGTCTTGTCGGCTTCAAAAAATCACTTTGGATCTCCCCGACCAAAGCTGGTTCTACGAACTTAGTCCGTGCGGCGCTTTGATACGGAATACACTACTTGTTATTTTCTTTTTGTTGCTGACCATTGACCTTTCTCTTGAAGGTACAAAACGAATATAAATTATCATGGTGGAGGCCCCTGCCGTTGCCGCGGTGGAATATCTACACGCGTTGATTCTTGGAGCTTCGATGGCAAGAGGACCATGGAGCATTTCAACACTTCGCCGCGACCGACTTCTCAAATGTTTTAGAGTTTCCTGCGGTGTTACCGTTTAAGACCCGAAAAAATGGGCAGAATTGTGAACCACTATCAGAAGCCCCAAAAACTCATCAACCATCTCATTGACATGTTTTCTCGTCCAGGAGATTGGGTGCTTGATGCGTTCTCTGGCTCTGGTACCACCATTGCATGTGCACTCAAGAAGGGCCGAAATTGTGTGGTTTGTGGACATAGACAACGAGGGTCGTGAACTTCATTAAGATGAGATTGGCTGTCTTTACCAAACCTTCCCGATGAGAATCAAGAGCTAGGCCAAATCCTCATCCGATTATGCCAAGATGACATCATCGAGATTCAGCCACCTCTCACGAGCTCTCTGATCTAAGAGGTTGTTTTGTAGAGCTAAAAGAAGTTGCTCCAGTTGTTAATCCAGAAGACAAAGCTGAAGAAGAACGGGTTACTTCACCGGACAAGCAGCAGTCAACAACAAAAGAAGAGCCTGAGACAAGCAAGAAGGGTGATGACGAGTATATCTTGGACCTTTGAATTCAAAACTGATTAATAAATTATTGTTAGCATTACAACACCACTCAAATTTGATGTGTTACCAAAATATTCGAAATATATATTTTTTTTCATCCCACAATTGATGGTTTTTTTGTAATACTTTGATAGATTTACATTGCATTTCTAAAATTTGCCCTTCTCAAGTATGTTGTTTTACAAAAACAAGTTCTCCCCTGCATGAGGTGCCAAAATTAGGGTAAAAAAAAAATTGAACTATTGAAGAATCTCAACCTCAACCCAAAAAGATCACTTTCTGGATCATGTTGTGTTTTTTACAGGGAATCTTTGAAACGGGAGTTGTGCAACACTCCCGTTTCAAATGCAACTATGTTTCAAGGGCATGCCTCAAGTTATATTGTTCCATGTTCCACCCTTCCCGGGGACATCCTCTCCCCCTCCAACTCTTGTTGCCCCTTGCATCATTATGCTCCCTTTGCCCCTAACCCTCCCCCCTTTTGCCCAACCTTCCCCATCTTCTCCCTCCCTCCCTCCCTCCCTCCCTTCTTTTTTGCATGTTTTTCCCTTCCCTTTGCCCCTTTCCTAAAGCCCTCCCCTCTCCCATGCCTCTCCCCTCCCCTCTGCCTCCCTCCCTCTCCCCCTTTTGCCTCCCTCCCTCCGTCCCTCCCTCCCTTCCATCTCCCCTTCCTTCCTACCATTCTTTCTCCATCGTCTCCCCTTCTTTTCTCGGATTGTTCTTTGTAAATGTTATTGTTGTTTTATTAAGAAGAAATTCTATTCAAGCATTCAATTCAAAAACAAAGGTAGTATGAGTCCCATTTTCAGTCTGAGTCCCAAACGTAGAGATATGACCCATTTTAATTAAATGCGACTTTTATGCTAATATTTATAAAATGTGATTGCATTCACATGCTGGAAGTCTGACTTGGCACTTCGAGGCTTTTGAAGATGATATGCATGGTTCTTGATTGAGATTGGTTGTGCCCATTCTATAATCTGAATATGGTGACCTGAGGCACATATCATTTTTATCTACCCAATTATACCACAAGAGGAACCCAAAACTCAATATAGTGAGCTTGACTCTATTGCAGGAAAATAGATCGTGGAAATCTAATTGGAGAAGTATCTACTAAATTGCTCAATATGATGATTAACTTCACATAATCATCATGCCACTTATATTATTGCCAGAGAACCTTGAACCTCCATGATTTAGAAGCTATCAAAAGGAAAATGGCATGTAATAGACAAATAAATGGAACATTAGAACAAATAAAATGGATCTTACCAGAGAAGTGTTCATATAACTGCTTGACGTTGCATTAAAAATGGCTGGAAATGGTTCTTAGACTTTAAAGATGAGGCAGATATTCTGTGCGATCAATGTAGCAAAAGCTAGAAGGCTAGAATATTTTTTCCAAAATAGAGCACACAATAGGTAAAAGCATGCAGTCCTAGACAATACAATAAAAGCTTAAATTCTGCAGCAAATTGAGGTTTTTTTATACGTGTCAATTTAAATCTAGCAAATCAAATGAACCATCCAAACAACGAACCATGAAAAGTAAAGATCCATCTAACCTGCTTGGTAACATCTTGCTCTTGTCTTAAAATCTTAACTCATTCTGCATATAAATCTCTAATTTCCAGATTTATTTTAGATAAGCAATCTGTTGGATGTAATCCAAATTTGCTCTAACTACAGTACGTAGTTTTGACCTGTAGCAGCCCCATTGCTTAAGAGTCCATGTCCTTGAATGTCAGACTTGTTGCCAAATTTTGCAAAGCCAGAAAGAAAGTGACATGAAAGAAGTGACCTTTTGAGTAATCAGAACACAGAACAAACATAAATGGTAAACAACTTTGTTAACTGTAGTATTATAGGAAATATCTTTCTAAGCACTTTGTATGCCATGTACCTGTAAGTATGCTTTGGTGAAGGTAAGCTGGCTTATAACCAGATGTTGAACTGTGTAAAAGCTGCATGCATCAGACAGTCGCACCTGCATAAGATGACAACTAAGTATAGATATACAACTCTATAATCAGGAAATAAATTACTGCTCAAGAAAAAGAGCATGCATCAAAAAGCCTGGAAGCTATGCTATAGAGATGGTACAAAATCTTTGATCTATCATAGCCAAGTAAGTTATCTTCTTCAAGATCTTGCTGGTCTAAAACTTATCATCCACAGTCTGCACACCAAAACGCCATGGAAAAGGAGGAAAATACAGCTCCAAAATCCAAATACAAATGATTCTAAATCTTCCATAGACTTCTATATCGAATCTTTTTTGCTTCCTCCCATTACATGCAACTGACCCCTCCACAATGTAGTAGCAGGAGCATATCTACAAAGTATTCTTAGAAGATAAATCTCAGGAAAATGAAAATGAAGATAATCATCTACTGTTTATATCCAACTTAACTAACGTTAATGTCTAGTTCATTTTACAATGTTTACTTCTGCATATCCAGTTAAGTATCTGTGCTGCCAAAAAAGAGTTTAGACTCCAATAATTCTAGTCTGAAATTCTAGCTCAAGCTGATTGACATTTGGCACTGGGCCCCATACTGCCCTGTGATCAGGTATATATATTGACCATCTGTAACCACTCCCAAGGGTGAATGGGCCATTTCTTTTGGTGTATCAAAGCGGTCTATCCAAGACCCATTTCATAGGCCTAGAACATCTACACATGACTACCTGATGAAAACACATATCATTAACATATTCTTCCATTCATCTGATGTAATGCAAGTATACAACTTTTACCTCATCAATAGTAGCATTCTTTGAAAGGCATACTGGAGATGGCCAATCTGAACTTAATAACCATCCAAGCATCCAACAGTCCATGAAAAAGAAAATGTAGCTCTTCATTTGCGGTCCAAAAAGCCTTGTCCATTCAAGAAGATCGAAATGGCTATGGTTATGGCCATGATTATGATTATGGCAGCAGAATTGCTGCAGAAGCTAGGGATGCCAGCAAGTAAGTCTGCAGTTAATCAAGCAAGTCTGTAGAGTTAATTCATAATATTTTTAGTGTGCCTGCAGTATAAGAGGAACAAAAACAGATGTCCTTATCAAGTGCAAGACATTTTGCGGATGTCCCTATGAGCTGGAAGAAAAAAGTCTGTAGTAGAATTCCATCCATTGAATGAAGCTTTAGTCATTAGGCAAACCTGTGCTGGTGTCAAAGCACGAATTCATCTCCACTGAAGTCCTGCCATAAATCCATTTCCATAAAAATCTTGCAAATAGTATATGTCGGAGCTAGTGCTGATACGCAAATATGACAAAGACGTCACCTGGTAATGGTTCTGAAAAGCATTGATAGAAATGATGTTGCTTTGGCGATCTTTTATTATAGAATATAGGTATTTCTGCAGTGTAAACAGTATAGAAAAATAATCTTAAGTAATAGTCTGTGAAATACAGGAAGGAACAAACTCATTTGCAGGAATTTTTCCTCTGCCCTGTAGTCCAGTTTCTTGTGCAGTTCTACTTGAGTAATCGGTTGTTGGTTTGTATACTTCCCATATAATTTCGTCTGCTTTCCTTATGCATGGTTTCACAAAAAAAATAAAAAAGAGAATAGCTCTCACAAAAAAAATATATAAATAAATAAATAAATAAATAAGAGAATAGTTCCGATCATAGGCAACCACGAAGACGTGGTTCCAAAGCCATAGCACAATTGAGGTATCAGAGGTGCCTTAGTATTTGAAGGTAACAAATGCTATCATAGCATCGCCACTGCACCTGGTCCTATTCAATTTTGTAGATATAAGCGGCCAAGGTTTTGTAGCCAACAAATGCAAAAAGGAATTTGACAAGAACAAATTTGGTTCTTGATATAGACAGGCCTAAATCCATTTACAGAATAACTTCTGATACGATTCAAGAAATTTGGAATCTTTAGACATCTTAAAATCATTACTTTTACAAATACAAATATAATGTAGGACATTCTGGATCATTAATCAGAACAACTGCGATAGTATACACACTGACTTATTGGCTTTTGAAATTGATCACCGCTGCTATGCCACAGCCTCTGATGAAAGAAAAGCTACAAAATATATATTATTGAAGGGAGGGCCGAGGTGTGGAGTCAAAACATCCATGTTTTGACTCCACACCCTCATGACCCTCCCTTCTTGAAGTTCACCATCATCAGGAAGATCTCTTGCACCTATAATGTTTGTCTCAACTATGTGCTCCTGTCTCTTGTTGGTTTTAAAACTCTCATCCTTCATGAACCTGTTATATGACATGTGGGTTTGTAATATACATGTCAGCATTTATATCACCCAATCAATTCGTCTTCCTCTCAAAGCATGCTTAGAGACCTATAATCTTCTCTTCATGTGGCATTTGTCTCTTGATTGGCATGAGGATACATACTTGTCGCCATTATCCAATGTGTGATGTTATTGGCCAGATCTTGTTCATATACCTCACAACCCTCTTCCACATCTTGTACTTTTCCTTGAATTCATCCAGTAGCTTCAATGCCTCTTTATGACAAGCCTCTACATAATCACTGGTCCTTCTTGGATCACATTCCACATGAGAGTGGCATACATGATATGCCCGAGGTCCTTAAATATTTTCCATCTCACCTTCTTATTCTTGACGCGCCTCAAGAGCAACTTTATCCAGCTTCTTCTCACATGCCAAATACACAATTGAATTTTGGTTCCAGTCCACACATCGATCCTTCAGGTTCCCAGGTTGGGTCCTCCCTATGTATACGGTTCTTCGTTGCTATCAACCAAGGGTGGATGTGTTCCTGGGTGGCACTAGAGGATAGAACCCAAGCAACAGGGACACCATTTCCATGCGTGTTTTTGACCAGCAGGGTATACAGGCTGTAACAATGATCATTGGTCTTGAAGGTTGAGTCCATGGCTACAGCATTCCCCTGACCATGTTCCAATAAGATTCATTTGGAAAGGGGGTGATGATGCCCAAAATAAAAGGGACACCCTCCTGATACAAGAACACATTCTCTTGGTGTAAGTAAACCCACATCCTCACACTTGTGGCCACATCCTTGTGGATCATCCATGTGTCAGCAGCCACCTTGCGGGACAAGTTATACAAATCATCCATAGCTAGGAATTCATCCATGTGTCTTGGGAGCATTGGGATGCATCTGTTATTGCTTCTACCTCTGAATCTCGCTGTTAGGTTATGGCTATTGCATGTGTTGTAGCTGCCACTACATGTGATTTAGTTGCATGTGCTTCGTTCGCTCGAGCTTATCAGGTTCAGGCTCCAACTTGATCGAACCAGGCTCCAGCTTGATTGAACCACTGACCTGTGCATGTATTTGCACATTTTGATATATTCATTGTTTATATGTGACAATTCAATGGTTTAACAATGGTTACAACTTTTAAAAAATACAAAAAAGGTTGCACTTAAACGATAAATACACCCTCTAGCAACAAAAAAAAGAAGAGCTTGCAAACCCTATGCAGCTCCAACAATTCCAAATGCTCGTAAAATTAAAAGGCAAGCAATTGCAACCAGATAGGAGCAGTCTTCACTAGAAATTTTTTAAACTAATAATTATTGATCGAGGGAGTAGGAAATTCATGGAGACTGTTTCAATAGAGGGGGTTTTCTTATTCTTGCCTCTTCTTTTCCAGGAATCATGTTCATTGTTTTCAACATTTATCTCCTAAAACAAGATTGTAGACCAAATGAAATTATTTCAATCAGAGACATTGGCGGACAGAGGAAACAGGAAACGCAAGCAAAAAGGTCGTCATCCTTGCTCAAGCCACCGCAGATCCTCCAAGATGGCTTAAAGGTCGGTTTTATTGGGTAACAAATTATATTCCCTGTTGTTTTGTCTGCGTGTTTCAACTGCTATGCCACATTCTTTTTTTGGGGGTTGCCTGTGCCCAATCCTGTCAAAGTCATGGCATAAATGCACAGTGATTCCAGGCGTTCAACATGCTAAGGAAGCTAGAACTTCATGCTGAGGGCATGAGGCGACTGGTAGATCTCTTTATTTATCAAAAATGAAATACATGGAGCTATTCCTAAGCTGCAAAGGAATCGATGAAATTTGAAATGGTATTATCTATAGAGCAGATGTTTGGACCTTTAGCGCTTAGAGGCACACCATGCATAAAATTGTTAGGTCCATTAAATCTTGTCTTATTGACTGGTGAAGGCATGTCATGATTAATAGGCATGTTAACATACCGTCTAGAATGTTTTCTACATATAACCACAATGTTTTGAATAATATCCACTACCATAAATTTTGGAGGGGCAGGAGAATGTCTTATCTTCTTTGGCAAGTTGTTGCTGTTATCAACTCACATGGATAATTAAAGGTCCTTCTAGCAGTCTCTACATTATGTCTAGCTTCTAGCAGTCCTTCTAGCTTTCCATTTTTTTCTCATGCATCAACTACAACAACTGCATCACTTTTGTGAAGGAGGTTGCAACCTTATGGGTTTATTTGAGACAATTTCAAGAAATGATTATGGCAATTACCGTGTGTGATATAAAAATCTTTGAAAGGTTGCAGATTTTGTGTTCTGTATGTAGTAAATATGTTCAACTATGGCTTATCTACTGGAGGACTGCTGCTCATTTGGGCATGGAGAATATGACCAATGAGGCCATGGAGATGCAGATGAATGACACCACTCTACAATTGTTGCCTTAACAATAGCATATTTCTTTTATTGCACATGGTGCTTATTATACAACAGCATATTCTGCCAAGGATTTGACATTTTATAACTAGGGTTGGTAGGTAACTAGTCTGATTATCGTTAAGTTGAGAAAAGAAATGCCAGGGATATTTTATTTGCCATGAAGACTGTTTTGTACTAAGTTGCTCTATTCTCTTGAACTATGTCATATATTGTTTACTTTTGTCCTTCATGTTCTTGGACGGGGGAGGGCTTTTGGACGGTTTAGGCATGCTTGAGTGATCTATTTCTTCCTTAGTTAATGTAAGCTTTTTAGCGGCTTCAAATATTGCAAATAACCTGCAGTGATATTAACATGACATGGTTAAGGACCAAGTTTCAGCCTTCCACGCCTGGATATTAACATATTTGGTGGTTTACTCTGTCAGGGACCAACCTGCTGACAAAAAGGTCAGTATGCAGAGAATCACATTGCAAAGAATCAGCTGAAAAGGAAAATAATTTGTGTGATTCATGCTGCTCAAGATAAAGTTGCTGCTATCAGGTGTTAGAACAAGTATCGATGTGGCTTAGATTGCAAAAGCCAGTTCAAGTTGGACCCAAACTTCATATAGATAACAATTAATGCAGGGCTAGTTGGAACGTTGTTTTGGCTCTCTTCATCTTTGGAGCATTGTTTGTGAATGCAAAAAACAAGGGGCTTGATCATATCCCGATAAAAGCAAAGTTTTTCTATTCTACTCTATTGTTCTTCTAGCTTGAAGAGTAAATGCAGCAGTTAGAATACAGGATCTGTTTTTGGGCAAGGCCTATTTCTAGAAACATTGGATAGACTGTATATCCTACTCGGACCAACAAAAACATTAGATAGACTATATATATCCTACTTGGACCAACAAAAAAGTCCTCAAGGGTTGATAGAATTAACAAACTGCGCATCTGCATTGGCTACTACAATTGGACTCAAGATCCACAGTTGACTTGCCGTCTTTGTGAGTCTCCATCCTAACGCTGCTCCAGAATACGGTTCCCACTGGATAAGGTTTACCAACGGCATTGCCATTGATTCGATACACACTGTACAGAGTCTTGGCCACCTTGTCTGCAGATGCAGATTGGATCATATTTGTAATATCTGTAGCAACCTCCTGGGCATTTGATGCACCCATTATGGACTCAACAGATTCAATGAAACCAGAAATTGCCTTGAGGACAGGAGCGCAGTCGGTGGAGTTGTGCTCGTAGGAGTCACTTAGAACTTTCACAAGGGGCATGTAGGGGGTATAGTGGAAAAGCTCTATCAAAAACGAGAGGAAGCCGATGGCTTCCTGCTCGGGAGAACTGGTGGGCGAGTTGGGCACGTAGCCCACGCTCGCCATAGCTGTGCTGAAAAATGTAGAAATAACATTCTCATGATATCTCTCGTCGAAAAATATTGTGGAGTTTGGTGGAGGAGGATAGCCGGACTTGATGGTGCCATTACTAACGGCAAGCGTACTGGCAGTATTTTGGGTAGAAACAGGCTCAAGGAAAGGCTCTGCGGTTGAAGGTTCGTATTCAGTAGGCGGTAGTTTGGCCGGCGCACGCTGAAACAATTCCTTGTTACATCGTGCTTGCTCTGGAGTCAACAGCAGGATCTTAGAAGCCATTTGCAAATTGCAATGCTCGCTCAAACGATTATGAGACTTCAAGGATGCCTGGGCTCTTCAAAGTAGAGGAGGGCTCTTCATAAGTAGAGGAATTCCCGCTGAGATCATTTCTCTTGCAGACGACTCTGTCGATCAGCCTCCTTTCACACAGTGGTCCATCCTCTTTTACTCTTTAGACAGGTTCTTAGACAACTGTGTCCTTCCTCTTAGAGACATTAACTTAGTCCATCCTCTTAGACACTGTCCCATCCTCTTTTTTAGACAGTGGTCCATCCTCTTTTTTACACCCTGGCTCCATTTTCAGGATCACTTCCATAGCTTCACATGGCACCGGGTACGGAGATTCCCTCTGTAGATAACGTGTTAGCCCCAAAGCCATAACGCATTTCCTTGCAGTATTATATTACAGGGGAATGGACCTTCTAATTGATTCCAGAGCTTCAGTTCTTCGATAACAACAATCCGAAGTATTATTTTAAATTGGAATAGACTTGAATTGATTACAGAGCATTTCCCATGAACAGGTACTTCATGAATTTCCCTGGAGTATATTATATTATATCGGAATGGACCTAAATCTCCAATTCTTGGAAAAGAACAATCTGAAATAGACAAGTGTAAATCTCTTTGATGACTAAACCTCCATTGCTACAGTGGTCCATCCTTATCCTCTCTTGTCAGAGCATCACATGACAACAGTTCATTTATAAGAGTACACACTCTCAGATCCATTTACTTGTTTGATAAGAGCCGCATCCCAACAGAAGAGTAAGATCAAGATCAAGTAGATTGTAGCATTAGAAAAAAAAGGATTCTCCCTCATCTCCACACATGGAGAATGTCTTGTAAAGGGCACTATAGTAAAAGGAGAATGAAGGGGAGCTTTATCTTGAAGTAAAAACGGGCTCTTTTAGTAGAAATTTAGAGTTTTTGAACCCATACTGATGGAAAGCCCAACCTTCAACTCCGAAGGCTCCAACTTGGTTATATGAATACCTTCTCTTGCAAACTAAAACAATTGAAAATAGTTTTTGGGAGTGTACTTTATGAAAAGCAAGTAAAATACAAGGGAGTAAATAGGGTTGCTCTAGATGGAGTAATCACATGGTTTAGACATTAATCCTGGAGATTTGGCTGAGTATATGATGGCATTGGTGTGTGCACTATCCAACTCTATCTAGATTGTATGATTTACCCGTTTACTTAATTGATGGAATGTATGTTGTACAATAATGCATTATCCAATTATGCACGAGATGTGACCTTGCTGATTAGAATAAGTGGAGAAAAGATTAATACCAACTAATAATCTTATATCAGTCTACTTACGGTGCCCAACGTAATGTTGGAAACTTGTAAATCATATGTCACATTGTCTTTTTCCATCCTTCTATATGCTACATTTCAATTACAAAAATTACAATAAGAGCCTATATGAACACTTGCATTTATTGTTTAATTTACCATTGTTTTTACCTATTTGTTGGTACGCGTACACTGTGAATACAACGTTAGGAAAGTGAGCAACCAACATTGAAGAGATAATGTTTATAAATTGGTTACATGTGCCACATTCTCGCAAATAGTAGTCCTCTCCACCTTTGTGATTACTGGGCACGATGAAGCGGGTGACTCTTTAGGATTAATCATGCAAAGTGTCTACTAGTGTGTAGTAGTGCATATGAAAAAAGTGATAGCAATGTACATTATTGTGTATGAGTACGGGCATATGTACACTATTGTATGGCCTAGACTGTATAATAAATTGAAAACATTAACATAATAAATTGAATAGGGTAGTGAAGCCCTTTTTTCCATGGTAATCTCACATATTTTATCAAATGGTATTTGGCCGCCTATTGTCCTAAAAGAAAATCATTTTTCCACTATGAAAATAATAGATTAGTAGCTTTAAAGAGGTTTTTACTTTTACATCGAGCCAGCCGAAATGTTTTATTCAGGTAGAATCGAAAGTCTAGTGTGCAGGCTTCAGAACATTTTGTCCATATCTTTTGGCACAGGGGCTTAGTGTACAGGCGAGCTTTTTCGCAAACTCAGAGCAAAAAAGTGACAGATTGAATGGCCGATGAATGGCTTTTATTTCAAACTCAGAGCACTTAGCTCTGTAACAGATTCCACCAATATCTAGCATTACAATGTTATTGCTATGAAAAAGTGGCAGATTGAATGGCCGATGAATGGCCTGGGTAAAATTCGTGATGCCCAAACCCAAGGCTCAAATCCTTCCAGTATTTTTTGGTTAAACAACTTCTCCAAATTCGGTGTGAAGTCTGCTTCAAATGCGGCCCCTGATGCCTCCTGACATTTCCCTGAATCTATCATATGCTAAGGTAAGCATGTATCCCTTAAACAGCAGATGCAAGTTATTTAATGGCATGTCTGATGCAAGTTATGAAGTTCAAATGCAGGGCAGCTATCAGGCTTCAGAATAGGCTATCAGGCTATCAGGCAGCACCATGTGGTTGGCATGCAAAGATTAGCCATATCTCTTGGCACAGGGGCTTTAACTACTGGCGAGCTTGTTTTTCAAACTCAGAGCACTTAGCTCTGTATCATAGTTTTATATACAGATTACACCATAATGTTATTGCTATAAAAAAGTGGCAGATTGAATGGCTTTTATTTCAAACATACCATAATGTTATTGCTATGAAAAAGTGGCAGATTGAATGGCCGATGAATGGCCTGGGTAAAAATCATGATGCCTAAAGCACAAGGCTCAAATCCTTCCAGTATTTTGTAGTTAAACAACTTCTCCAAATTCAGTGTGAAGCCTGCTCCAAATGCGGCTCTTGATGACTCCTAACATTTCGCTGAATATTTGATATGCTAACGTAAGCATGTATCCCTTAAACAGCAGATGCAAGTTATTTAATGGCATGTCTGATGCGAGCTATGAAGTTCAAATGCAGGGCTTTCATCTAAGAAGCTCAAATGTGTGCGCTTCAACACGTAGCAAAAAGATGATGACTAGAAAATGCGGAAATGAGCTGAGCAGTAATGCGATGGCATTATAGGCACCAATGTCTTCAATATATATGAGGTTCTTCGCAGATCCTTGAGAAAAATGATTAAAAATTTGCTAATTTGATTTTATTAGCTCTTGAGTTTGTTTACAACATGCATGAACTGTTACATGCTTCAAAGCCATAGAATGACTACGAATTATATCGCACTGCCCTGTGATTTCTGTTAGAAGCATTCCTCTTGATTTTGGGCAGCAGAAAGATTATAAGGTATGATCCTTCTATTTACAATGCATAATCTGAAAATACTTGCCATTCAGACTGCTAGTTGGTACAACAGATGCCAATGTATATTCAATATTGCATTCAAATTCATGTAACTTCTTTTAACATATAAGTACTTAAGTACTTGTTATATACTTAGCCGTTGATATTGGCTTAAAATCTCTATACGTGCATTTGTTGATTCTTCTTCATTTGTCTTTTCTCTAGTTTTGGATTTTGAAACGTCTACAGGGCAGTTTACTCTGTTGGTTGTAGCCTTGAAGAAAAACTTGGCCATGGCTGCCTATTAGATGAATGCTGGCGTCGTTTAATTGAGCACTTCTAAATACTTAAATTTCTTAAATTGCAGCCTGTTGCTGTAGCAGCTGGAGCTTGGTATGCAGCAGGGGTTGCAGAAGATGGTGTGGGGTCGATATGCTTGCCTAGGTGTTGTGAATCACTGCCAAATGTTATTGAATCGTTGCAAGGAACTAAGTCAATCCATCTAGCAACCAGATGCAGGAGATGTATATTCTTTTGGACGTAGCGAGTCATCCAGCCTTTATCACTTGAGCAGTGCTACGAAAGGACAGGTTATAGGTGGATTGTGAATCGCTGCCAAAAGTTGCTGAATGATCGCAAGGAACTAATGCAGTCCATGTAGCAATCAGAGATTATACAATATTTATTGTTACTGATGCAAGAGTTGTATATTTTTTTGGATGTGGTGACAGCCTTGGTCACTTAAGCAGTGCTATGGAAGGGCGGGTTAGTGCTTGATATTGTAAACTTTTTACAAGTTCCTGGTCCACAAGTATATGATATTGATTTTTTCTTTGTTTCTCTTTGATTTTGGTTTGCACATAGTGGCTGCCATAGTTTGCATAGCACGAGAAAAATGTGTCAAAAGGGCATGTTGGCTGTACGAGATAGGCTACCATAGATTAGGCCATAGGTGACTTTTTCTTTGGGGCAGCTTGCATCCTCCTTGTTCTTTTGCATGACTACATGGAAATTCTTTACTAATCTATTTCTATTTGCATTTTAGAATGCTGGAGAGCAGATTCTTCTTTCACTCTCGAGGCATCAATTGGAGGTATTAATTGTCTTCATCCTTTTATTGTCCATCTTTTGGGTGATTCCAACCTATCTTTTTCCAGGTTTTTCCTTGTTTTCTTGCATGACTACATGGAAATCCTTTACTAATCTATTTCTATTTGTATATAGAATGCTGAAGAGTAGACTTCCCTTTGCACTCTCGAGGTATCAATTGGAGGTACTAATTGTCTTCATCCTTTTATTCTTCACCTTTTGCATGATTCCAACCTTTTCCATGGTTATTGCTGATGTTATCGAGGGTCAAATGTAAGTAATGCTCTACCATTTCCGTTCTGGCTGTGCACCAGTTATGCTCCTTTCTTAAGGCGAATTGCCCTTTGAATTGCTCAATCTGATTTTGCGTGATCTGATTGCTGTAAAACATACGGTAAAAAATGTGGGTTCAAATCCCACATGTTCACATTTCCATTGCAGTCATAAAATCCCTTCCCGCAACTAAACTTGATACCTAAAGCAGCATTAAATACTTTGAGGGATCAGGTTATTAAATTATATTGGTTAATTATTTGGTATCGCATACTAGGAAATCTAAACCATCTACATTTACATTGTGGTGTTACAATTAATCACTGTCAATCATCATAATTAGACACTTACGATTATCATGTCTATATACCAAGAAATATAGGTGTGATCATACATCATTCATATTAAGCATCAGTACACATCATATACATTAAGCTGTTATACAGACCAAGTACAACTATCATGTTCTAGTACCATGTCAAAAGATAGTGCTTATTTATCATTCCTATTAAACATCAATACACATCATATACATGAAGCTGTTATAAAGACCAATTACAACTATCATGTTCCAGTACCATGTCAAAAGGTAATGCCTATTTATCATGTTATCGAATTGTATTGATGAACTATATTGTATAAGCAGATATGGTTTGTAAACTTTTTGGCCCACAAATCGATATTGGTTTTAGCATTTGGTTTTCAATAACGAATCATTACAAAAAAATCATACTGATTCAATTTTGAGGGCCTTGTGAGAGAAGCTCCCAACATATGTTGGTTGTAGCATGCACCAAAAGTTTGATGGGCGATTTAATTTTACAGTTCGAAAGCCTTCAAATTCCAAGGCTTTATGCACAAATGAACCATTGAAAAGCATTATTTACATGGTTGTACTATGTCATTATAATTTCCGCACTTAATTTAGAGCTCAAAGATGAATCCTACATTACAATGGAACTTCAATATCCTTTTGGTTTTCATGGTTTACTATAGACTATGTATTTTTATTTATGCCTTCTCTTAAAAGTGGAATGCCCTATATTTATGTTTTGTCTTCTCAAACATGGCATGTCATGTAGATAATGAAACATGTTTTTTGTTCATAGACTTTTTAAACTTTTTAAGCAAACAACTTCTAGATTGTGCTCAAACATTGTGTATCTACTTTGTTAATTTGGAATTCTCCGGCATGGCAAAAAACATTTTTGGAATTTTTTTTTAATCGATTTCATAAGATTTGGAGGGTTTTGGCTGCCTGAAAAAATTTAAGGGTATCCTAAAAATCGTTTATGGCTTCTCCTGTGATTTCAAAATTTTTAGATTTTGGCGTTGGTTTATCCATCTTGCGGGCCCCTTAGCCCCCTTCTGTTTTGGCGGCATGCATCATCACAAAGCGTAGTTTGATTCACGGTGATTACAATGGGGTCTAAGTTTTCCGTGTTACGGCTTGCTCCAAAGCATTTCTATTCTTGCTCCAAACTATCGAGCCCCCTTCTCACTCCGTTCTACTCTACCCATGCATGCCTTCCATGCCTCTAATTCAATCCTAGCTATGGCGCTTTGCTTATCTGCATGCACATGATGCTTTCGCGGTGTGTATTTTTGAGATTTTTCCGCCCATTTGCTTTCGCTCGATGTTATGGCGCTTTGTGGAAAGTCGGAGCTAGCTTATCTTCTTCTTTTGAATTGGGTCTTCGAGAAATCCCTCGGGGATCGAAGCGTTTGGGTGCTTTCACGGGGTAAAACAAAGGTGTTGCATTAAGGGCTTGAGATTATGGATTTGGCCGTAGGGTTTCTACGCTCACGAGAACTATCGAAGGAGGCATTTGTCTTTCTTACTAGGTTATTCATCCGGCTAGGGAGATATAAAGATAATCATGTTAAGTATGCATGGCATCTATCTTCGTGTCCGGTAATCTGGTTGAAGGAGCTCTTTCTATATTTGTAGAGCTTAGATGATTAGCTATTTGATTGTATTTCTTATGATTGATATCACGAAGGCCTTTGTTGATGTAGATCTGAGGGAATGCGGCATCATGGGGAGCTCCCAAATTTGGGCGAGCTTGGTGGAGAAGGACATCTCGAGTAAGTCCATTACGATGAACTTTTTATGAGAATGTAACACCTCTATTTTTATGTTTTTCCAAAGCCAATTCGAGGTCCTCTAGCACCTTCTTTTTTTTTTTTTTTTTTTGAAGGCGAGTTTTATATTTTATAAATAAAGGTTGGTCAAAGACAATACAAGACTCCTCAAGAGCCGGATAGGAAGAATTATATCGGTCAGTAGAACACATAAACATCACATAACAAAATATATCAAAATTACTTAGGTTGGAACCCCCTCGACCTCTTCTTTGCTCTAGGTACTATGTGGGGGAACGCTGGCGGTTCCCATCCCGATTACTAGAACAATGACCACAACCTCTTCCCGGTAGCAAAATACTATGGAAGAAGGTTCCTTGCTTTTTCCTTTGTTATTTTGCTTCTGCTCGTCCACGATGCTTCTACTAGGCCTCCAAAAGAATTTGCTCAAAAGATATAACATTTTAAGCACAACACCTCAGAAAGGTCATCTAGCCAATAATGTTATACAACAGCATGCCCATATCTGCTGCTAAAATCGAGGCACCGCATTCCCCATGAAGATCCTCTCTCTCCGGATGTAGCAAGCCTTAGAGCTAACTCTGAAGTCGGGCTCAAAGTAGCCACATGCATCCAAGCTCTATGGTCTTGTCGTATATAAGTCAAGTATTCACATATTAGAACCCTCCCGTTTCTAAATGTGTATTGAGCCCATCACACTTCAAGTTTGGTTAGGATTTTCCTCGAGCATTCTCTGTTTGGGGCCGGAGATCACGGCTTGCTCCAAATCCCGTCCTAAAGATACTAGTTCGCTTTACGGGCATGGGTTAAAAGGCGAGAACAAAAGAAACGTTTCTTAGTAATTTTTAGCGGGTTTAGGCGCCATAGTTTTCTGCGCACTATCTCACGAAAATAGTTTAAGCCCCATGAAAACAATAAAAGCAAACGGATAATCTATAGAAAGATGTTCTTGCAATCTTGCCGACATGTTACCTTAGCATAAGCCGTCAAACATAATCTCAAGCCCACGATACGGATGCGGCTTAATAAATGTAGCTAGACAAAATCTTTAGCTAACATACTTCACTAAAGTAGCTTAAAGCGATTGAGAAGAAGATAGAAAGAAAGAAACAAGGCGCAAAACCCGGCCATAGACAAGATTCGATCCTCAAGTAGGCCCCTTCTGCACATGCTTAGAAGAAACGATGTAGCAAAGGGATTTAGATAAATGCTTGAGTTCAACGGCATACAACACATAAAGCCCTCGAAACTCCTCACGAAAATATAGCATGGATTAGGACATTTCAAAACTTGTTCCCAACCCGGCGGTTGGAGATCTCCTGTCTGTAAGAACCGGGCTATAAAAATAAAGAGACTAAGGGCCTTCTTGTATCCACGGCCAGACTTAATTGAGTGCAAGGTCATAACATATGGGCGGCCTTCAACCAAAATTTGAAAAGGCGACCTGATATCAAAAGACCAACAGCTCAAAAGAAGACACGAAAATAGCCATTAGGGCTTACCATAGTAGAGCATAGTCGAATCGAAATGAATCAGGCCGGTCACGCATATCACGGCAGCGGGGCTACGAGAAGAAGCTCCACACCACTCCTTATCCGGCGGCTGAACCATGCCGACTCCGTCAGGAGCTCATCCAGCAACATCTTGGAAGGATCTGCAAGAACGCAATTCAGACCTCCGGCATACGACCCTAAAAATTCTGTGCCCTAGCAGCCATGTGGAAGCTCGTTGTGTCGGCTCTCCCTCTAGCACCTTACGGATATGGATCGATGGAGAAATATGGGAAAAAAGGGCTTAAAGTGTACTTTTCCTGGGTAAATTTTCTACCTTATGCATGTCCAAGCTTCATCTTTTTATTTGATCAATCCAATCCCATATCCGAATAGCCTTTTGAGAAGAGCGATTCTAAGGTAAGATCTAAAGTTTAAGACCTTCTGAGAAACAAGATTGATTCTTATTTGGCTAAGCTGAGATTAGTGGGTGCATGGTTTTCATTGAGTAGATAAATAAAAATTCTATATCTGAGTTGTTGCCAGAGTGTACTTTCATTGCGGCAAGGATGTTATATCTTTAACTACTTGATATGAGATATTTACAATTTTCATGCTTTCATAAAAGATATAGCAATGACTAGAAAGAAATATCATTGTTCTTCTATTTAGGTGAATTGATTGTCACAGCCTATGCGGGTGTACCCTGCTGCATCCTATGTCAAAGGCTACTCATTTCTCGGAAAGATATGGTTCAATAAAATTATTTACCATCTGTTGGTTTGTCCTGTTATACATCCCATAATATGGTTGCTTAAATCCTTTGCTTATACATTTCAATGCTTGCCTGTATAAAAGTGGAGTGACGGCCTTATCTGTTTGTTGGCTTAGGAGCGGGGGTTGTTAATTGTTAGATTCCCCGATTAAAATAGAATAGTGCATGTGTTGAGTTATAGCGTGCATGTTTAGGTTGTGTGAGGTGTGTAGCCCGGTGTGCATTGCGGTGTTACATTTCGGCTTAAAATAGGTTCCTTACTTGGCACATGCATGCATGGTTTACAAGGTTGAGTCATGTATGCAAGATATATGAAGTAAAGTTTGTTTTAGTTTTATCTTAAGTGCTTAGAATGTTATGATGTGGCTAATAGGGATTTGACTTACAGAGTTTGGTATAGATAAGTGCATAGAGCATCGCGGCGATGGGTGCTGCTACATATAGTTTGGATTTTCTTACATGCGGCTCACGCAGGGGCAGATGGGCATTCACTAATATTCAACGCTTCATTGCTCTGCGTCACAAAATCACATGGTCAACGTCACCAAATCCATGGTGTATGCATCATTCGGGCATTTGCAACAATGCTCCAAGGTAGTGCAAAGCGAGGGTTAAGGCATCATTTTTAAGATCTTTGTGCTGCCAATCGCTTGCATCGATGAAACCAGGAGGTCTACAGCGAGGGGAGAAATGATGGTGTAAGTGATTTGTGCTACGGACTTATGATTCTTTAAAATTTTCCACAAACACATACCCCTCTTAATTATTTCGGACATTGATCCTGAGATATGGTATGGCTTAGCCCACAAGATGTAAAACACATTGGTATAGGCATGCACAAGATGTAAAAGCACATGTCCCTCTTAATTGTGCAAACATTCATAAAGCGGATATGGTGCACAATTGATTTACTTAGGAACTCTGGCGGCATTGATTTGTGCTAGAGTTTTGTCATTAAATCCCGAGTCCTTCGATACGTGGAATGGGTGAGTGTTTTCAAGCTATTGTAAATTACCAATGACTTGCCAAATATTCCTAATATTTGAAACTTGGCAAACTATAGGAACGAGCTCGAACTGGTGAAGCATCTTACGTAGAATATTTTGAATTAAACTGTTATGTTGTGTAAAAAGCTTTACACTTTGGCTGCAAAATATTTGGATCATGCAATCAAAATTGGGAAGGGGAGGCGAACAAGATCTTTATTCGGGTAAGGCGTGTTTGAGTATCTATGTTTAAAACTGTCCATATAAACATTAGTTAGTATGTTGTAGGTCTAAAATCTGGTTTCATTTGGTCCTGATAAGTTCTCACTCGAGGGCTCATATTTGCAACCTTTGTACCACAAGAAAATATGTTAATACCAGCTTGAATAGACAATGCTGATGCTGTCGTTTTATTGGCGAGGTTTATAATGCCCTCGGATTTACATTTTTATTAGTAAAAATGTTGAGCAAGCAATTGTCCAGTATGAAAAGGTAGAAACTCTCCCGGGGATATGTAGTAGCTTGGAATAACTTAGGGAATACTTATGAAAAAAGAAAAGAGTGGGCAAAAGGCATTGAAGGCCTATGAGCGAGACATTACAATTGATCGACAACAAAGGTCGCACCTTACCTTGAGATAAGCATCGTTTTAATGGAGGTAATCTCTCACGTTGATGGAAATGAGACCTTGAAGTACGTAACCTTGAACTAATGATCGGAAACAAATTCCTGTTTAGCCATTTGCAGAAATGCCATTAATAAAATAAAGAAGCGTCCACACAAATAACTAGCATAGCATCATCAACTGCATGATGTTATAACAAACTTTGTCAAGATGCCAATGCAACAACATAGCCGGCTTTGTATGAGATAGGCTCTTTTTAGACATGATAAGTTATATAGAACATATAGAACAAATATGTATCATGATCGTAAATGTTATCAATAAATCCATTGACACTTTTTGATATTTCTAATGTGCACAAAATACCCCTTTAGCGTAGGCCAAATGTTATGTTTGCTTACGCCTGTATTGCAATCAACATGGAAGTTAACTACATAACATTTCACATTGGCATTTGAAGGGTTTGGGTTCCACATTTATCAATGTCTTACAACATTGCTAGACAAGATGTTTTGAATTCAATATGCTTTGCAATAAGCGGATAAACGGACATATCCAATTCATAGCATTGAAAGATCATCGCCAAACTCTATTACGGCCAGTTTTGTATGACCAAAGTAAATATGTCTTTTTAATAATGATGCAACTTTATATTGTTATTTAAATGAGCATTGCATTCTTATTGAAACTTTCCGGCCTTTCCGGTACATTTATGTGTTGCGTATATACTATCCAGTTGTTTCTTTAATGCTTCATAACACATGGGAATAGCGTTCCCCTCTCAATATTGCAAACATTAATGTAAAAACATAGGAAGCTTCCCTCTCAATATTACAAACATTGGTCATGTATATATGGCTTCTTTTCAATGGAATATCCTCTAAACTAGGCCAAATGAAAGATCCTCGGCTAGAGATTCTTGCTAAGCCCTCAATACCCGGTAGTTGCGATTAAAATGCCAATTTGTTGTAGATGCAATATGCATATTTTCATGCTCAAATCTTTATTTAGCAATAAACAACCACACTTCCAGTTGTTACTAGGCGGAAACAGCGCCCGGCACCCTCTTTCAAGTATCTATATAATTTGGATGTGCTATTGTATTGATGTTTGTGGAAATAAATCCCTTCCTATCTTCTCTTCCAATGGAGCTCAAATGTTAAATATTAGATAGCGATTTAAAATGTTTTGGATATTAATAGGATCAAATCCTATTATGGTCATGCATTGCTACCTTACTCATTTTACATAGATTTTCCGGAAATTCACCCATGGGCTTTGGGGTGCAATTTTGTCGGGCTTATCTTTTATAGATCTCGAACATTATAAGTTCCAACATATGCCCAGCAACACATGGCACCTTAACTAGTAATATATAGAGAATCCACAAATACATAGATAATTAGATAATCCGTTGTTATTTGGGGTTATCTACTTTTAGACTATCATATATTTTTTTTAACAGAAGCACTCTTAATACAATTATTACAAGCTAGTTACTGGGGAGCAGGAAGATGGCGTTGATGGTTTTGGTAAGGGTCGCTGCAGGCACTACAGTGATAGCCAATGCCTCAGCCATGCTGCTCACAAGCTTGCTGATGATTTCATATTTGTAGGACCGCACTACAATGGACTGGTTGGGAGTTGCCATACTCTTACCAAGATCTGTGCGTAACATTTTGGCAATGCCATGGAATATGTAGAGTGCTGGGTTGCTTTCTGCCCCTTCGAAATGATACCCGACGAACATAGTCTGCGTTTCTTCCGTGCTTGTCAAGGAAGAAGCTTGGATTAGGAGCTGCCTAATCACGATGGCTGGATCCTCAATGCCACTTTCAGCAACAAATGACTCAATATTCTGTAACAATGCCTTACAATTATTCGCTGCCATCATAATCAAATAACGTTTAGCGGGCGAAACCAGTGGCATGTAGCTCCCAAAGCCGAGAGGCAGGGGCTGAAATATCTCGATCCTTTGGCTTCTGCTGCAGCATCCCCATTGAATTGGGGATATAGTTGACGCTCACCATGGCTGTAGCTTCAGAAAAAGTGGAAAGGACATCAACATGAGCTGTTCTAGAAAAAGTCTCCACGTTTGAAGGAGGAGGAAGTCTTTTCGGAGCAAGTTGAAACACTAACGTAGTAAGCTTCGCCAATGCTAGCGACCTCTGGAGAAGATCTTCTGTCTTGATCTTCTTGCCACCTTCATATTTCAGCAATTCTAAGTTACGGCGAGCTTGCTCTGCAGTGAAGAGAGAACCCATCTAGCCTACAATCTGCTTGATCTTACTCTTGTCTAAGTATTGCTATGGCTGATTGCTGGCTGGCTCTTATCGATGGCAGATGGCTGGCTGGCTCTTAGCAAACAAGTAAATGAATCTCAGAGTTTGTAAATGAACCGCTGCCAGCTGAAGCTAAGACTGTAGCAACTCTAGTTCATCTACAGTCTCTAGATGGACGGACCACTGCAGCTACTGGTTGGATGGACGGATCTACCTACTGCTGGACGGACAGATGAGGATTAGCACTTGTGGACATGGCTGGACAGACCACGTTTGTGGATGGACGGACCACTGTAGCTTTCGATTGACGGACCGCTGTAGCTCTGGCCTGCTGTAGCTCTGGAATTGAAGCTCTGGAATCAATTCAGGTCCATTTCCAATATAATATAATACGTCAAGGAAATCCATGGGAAATGTGTTATGAATTTGGGGATGACACGTTATATCTGCCAACCGTAGTCTATGAGTAAACCTCCGTACGCGGTGGCATGTGAAGCTATGAAAAGATGCCGAAAATGGAGCCATCGACAATATAATACTCCAAAGAAATTCATACGACATTAGGGACTGGTGTGACCAGTGTGACGGTGGAAAAATGACGACAGAGCACTGTCTTAAAAAAAGAGGATGGACCACTGTCAAAGAGGATGGACATACTTGTCCAAAATTAGGTTTGTCGAAAAAGGATGGACCATACCATTGTACCAAAGGATGCTCATCGACACACTTGTCTGCAATTGGGATTGTTCTTATCCAATTGTCCGTTCACAGAACGTTGCAGGAACAGAATTCCTTTTTAAAGGAGCCCGGGCGTTCATGAAGTCATCAACTGAGCGCCTTTTTCTGGCATTGCAATGGCTTCTAGTAAAGATCATCGGCGTAAACCGAGGAACAACCGCGATGTAACAAAATTGTTCGGCGTGCACCTTAAGCTACCACCACTTTAAAGCCCGAACAGCCTATTGCCAGAAGCCTTTTCCGGCCTTCCGTCTCTGTAGAAATCTTGCCGGTACTCTTGCCGTTAGTAATGGCACCCCATGTTAGGCATCTCCTCCTCCAAATTCCACCATGATATTCTCCGATGAAATATCAGTATTATTTCACCGTTTCCGGCCGGCTATGGTGGCGTGAATGCGCGGCTACTGCCTCTGGGAGGAAGCCAAAGGCTTAGGCTTCAGGGTTTACAGAGAAGAGCTTACCAACTATGGTGCCTACTTGTCCCTTGAAATCTCGCGTGATTCCTATGAGCAAAACCATGGTACAAGCCTCTCCTCAGCGCAATTTACGGTTTCATTGAATGCATTTGAGGAGTCCATAATGGGTTGCATCAAAATGCCAAAGAGTGGCTCTGAAATTACAAATATGATCACATCTGTCGAGACCGGGCTGCGTCATCCTCGAGAAAAGATTGGCCAAGACTTCGTATAGTGTGTATCGAATCAATGGAATCGTCGGTGAAGCCTTATCGGTGGCAGCTGTGATACGGAGTAAAGCGTTAACATGGAGGTACACACTAGCGGCAAGTCAGCTGTCTTGACGAGAAGGTTGAGATGATGAGCTACAGCTATATGATCTTAAGAGATCCAATTGTGGTGGCCAATGCAGATGCACTAGCGGTACTAGCGGCATATCGTGTCCAGTTTATTTGATTCTAATAAGCGTAATCCCTAACGGGACTTTCTAAAACATGGAATTAATACCCACGGGGTCAAAATAGATGGGTAGCCATAAACCATGGAGTCCTACAATATTAAGCGTCCTAACAATGTGAGGCATCGATCTAGATACATAAAACTACTTGTTCTTAGTCTACTCAATAAAAATCATCTATCTATTTCTCCACCATATACTTTTATCATATATTGAAAAACATGCCTGGCGTTGTTGGGCTATAATATGACATTTGTTTGTTGGGCTACATACTCACGGGCATTTGTTGGGTGGTGTTTGGATATGCCTGGGCCATGGGATGGCTGCTTCATCCCAAAGTAGTAGTTACGTGGTGGCAAGTGATCCATAGATACTTGAGTCAAGCAGGTTCATTAGAAAAAGTGGGGTCATTGGGTATTACATAGAAATATTATTTTATTTTTACACCTCATCTTACTTTTTCTGCGTTCGAGGGCAACCAAAATTAATTCCGAATTTGGGATATCTATATGTCCAATGTATTTTTGCCACGTTGCCACATAAAAATCATAGCCAAATCCGCGGGAAATTCTCGACGAGCGCTTCTTTCGTGTGCTTAGATTGTGCATTAGGTGTTGCTGATTAGGGCTCCCTTTGCCTTGAATTTATTGCTACCAAAGATACAAAGGTTCGTGATCCAAAAGGAATCGCAGGTTATTTTCTCCGGTGTTATCATTCTCTCGTAGAGTCAGTTGCCCTCAGGTTCTAGTTTGGGGATTGATCTCTAAGTTTGAATTTCATTTCCCACACACAAAATTTGGATTTTTTCGTTATGTTTGAGCCCTAAGATTTGAATTCAAATTCCCACATCATCGAGATATATAGCGATTGATGGATCCCAATTATGCAAAAGATTTTTGGCACGGTGCCCACCATGGTTCAACTTAGAATTGTCCTTCCTTATTGAGAATATGGAAAAGCAAGCACTTTAAAACTGGGCGGCAAGGAAAGATGGTTTGAATGCTTTAGATGAGTGGGCAAAATTATGACATTTGGAACGTGGGAGGAAGCTGTACCCTCTGAGAATCACACGTGGCGGGGAAAGCATCCACGATTTCACTTGTTTAGCGGGGCTTATCAAGTCGTGTGTGAAGAGCTGAGGCGAGGGCTGCCAGCTGCTGAAACGCCATTCCATAACATGGAATTGACCATTCACGATAATGGGCACCTCATATTCTTTCGCGGCAGAAAGAAAAGAAATTTGGAGTCTGTAATTTGAAAAAAGGAAATTGAAGAAAGGAAAAGAGATTAATTCATCAATTGAAAAAAGAGAGCTTTACAATTGGAACAAGGATGTTGGAATCTTGCGGAAATTTGTTGTCAAACAGCGAGAAATGACAGAATTCAGCAGCAAATAATGCTAAGCAAAATAAAGACACGAGGTCTGCATCTTTGGGGGAAAGGAGGTTGAATGGGTCCGTAGCTTTTGGGCTTAGAAAGGGAAGAGGAAGGTGAAGCCGAAATCGTGGGATTAAATATTCGATGTGGGGCTTGCTCATTGGGAGAATATGTACCATCAAGCAAGTGGAACAAAGAAAAAGCAATTGAACAATACGAGATAATGTTAGTAAAATTGTAAAGACATTGTTGCTTCAAAGGAGGAGATTTTAGCGTGCTAAGTGCGAAACAATGACTTAGAAAGTCACATTATTAACATGGTTATTAATTAGTATGCTCTACAATAGATGTTGACAAGGTGCAAAGTATTTATTGATTCAAATTTGGAATAAGCAATCTGACTTATAGATTGCTGTAATAATTTTGTAGTCATTGCATTTTGGAACCAATAAAGTAGTGTTCAAGGCCACATTATGTGAGTAAAGTAAGAACAAGAAGGAACATTATATTGAGGAGAAATTTTGGGAGAATGCACTCCATAAATTGTAGTCCACCACGATCTCAAGCGAGCTACAGGACCTCCAAATAGGTACGAAGACAACTAGAATCAAAAATGGTAAGAGTACTGAATCTAGAAAGGTTATGATAAAGACTAATAATTCTGTTATGATCGATTAATAGAAACAACTTATGGTTTGACCTTGAAAATGTCTTAAAATTTATGGTGGTGTTTACAACAGATGATGTTGTTGGGCGCTGCAAGTGTGCTTGAAAGCTTGATAGAAATGGAGCTTACACAAAGTCAAGTATGAGAGTGGCGTTAATGAACATGGCATTCTCCCCGGTATTGAAAGAAAGCAAAAAGTTGTTGAAGAAGAAAAGAGAGAGAGAACATGGTTTTTCTCCGTCCAATCAAGGAGGAAGACCATACGTGGTGGTTAAGGGCTTTTCAAGTTGAAAGAAGGAGAATTTTGAAGTGTTAAAGTGGGTGTTTGATCAACGAACATTCCCACGTAATTGGCAACTATAACCATGGTGAGAAATTGATTGTTGAAGAGTTTGGGTCATTTTGTGTTAACTTCCATATGGCTTCGATCTGAAAGCGAGATAAAGGCCATGTATGGAATTGCTTCCTCGGGGGCAAAACTACCAAGATGTGCTTATATTAGCTGTGAGACATTGAAAGACACAAGCAGCGGTCGTGCAAAAAGTACTGAGGTGTGACCAAGGTCTTCCACCTACTCGACATACAAAATCTGAGAATTGAACCATGCAAAATTCCATTGAATGGGGGTACATTTTGTACACTTCATGCTTTGAATTGGATGGTTGAAAAATGGTCCATAATCGAAATTATTGTTTGGAACATTAGGGATGAGAAAAAGCGAAAACGAGAGTCGGCGTATTAGAAAGTTTTATCCGCTCTTTGGTTTTACATGGCGGATGTGTTACATTAAGTAGACACAAAAGGTCAGCTGATGGAAGAAGTTCTATTCCAGCAAAGGTATCCATTACAGGTGAAGGCCGTTTCTTATGTCAAAGTGATAGTAGAAAGGCTTGTATAATTTGGTAAGAAGTTGAATATGTAGTAGCATAATAACGAGGGGAGTTTTCTTTGTGTTTTTGTACGCTTTTTAAAGCTAAGGTTTTCCTATGATTTATTGATGTATTCAAATGGATGTACTAATAAAACGCATCTAGAGTTTTACCGTTCGAGGCCATTGATTTTAGGCTGTTTTTTTCAATGGTCAACAACCAATGGCTCACAACAAAACCCTTTTTTTGTGCGTGTGGTGCATAATGCTCAACAACCAATGGCTCACAACAAAGGCCTCTTTTTGTTGTGCGTGTAGTTATAATGGTCAACAACCAATGGCTCACAACCAAAGAACGCTCTTTTGTGTGTGTGGTGCATAATGGGCACATGAAGGGGCTTGAAAGTCGCGATTTCCCGCCGTCAACACATTTCTTATCATAACTTTTGATCGAGCTCGTTTGAGATGATTTATTGCGTTGGAAAGCTCTCGAGATCTTTTTGACCGTGCCATGATGGATTATGTTTGGATTTAAGTTATCTATGCTAAAACAACAATTTTTGGCCGAGTTTGGTAGGCTTTCCGCGTCCTACCGGCTGATTATCTGAGTTGCTATTGGATATTGTTTATGGCTCATTCGAATAAAGGTTGAAAAAACTTACCATGCATTTTTTAGATTTTGGTAGTTATTAAGCAAATTCCAAAGGCTTCTAGATCCTTACTTGTGCTAACAAGCAGAAAAGTTTCCCACTTGCAGATATATAGGCCAAAGGCTCTTTATTAAATTCCAGTTGAAAAATGTTTGTGTATGATTGTTGCAAAAATTATGACTTTCAAGAATAATGATCAATGCATCTACATCTTTATAGTAGAAATTTTACTTATGTTCTATTTGTTTTTATTGTGGCAGTGAAATTCAAAAGCTACGGTGATAGAAAGCCTCAAATGAATTATAGTTTTTTACGGTTTGAATTCTAAAATTTTGTCTTGTCACACCGGGGGCATCGCGAGGGCCAAAAAGTTTTTTGCCACAAACCATTAACATCAACATATAAAAATTAAATCCCCAACACATAACAGCCAACACCAACAATGGCACAGCAACCATTGGTAACGGCAACATAACTACCATTGACATCAATTAACACAACCATTTGGGTCCAACACATTTAAATTAAAATCCTTAAGCCTTTGGTTTGGGTGCATATTCACGAGGGGTGTGATATAGAGGCGGCGAGCCCACATAGGTAGCCATTATTTTGCGTCTGAAATCAACGCGCGCGTATTAAGCTTGAAATCTTATAGTATTTTGTGCAAATGTTGGGAACATTTGTGGATGAAACCTATTCAGCTTAGACTCATTAACCCGAGTCCATCATATCTAGGCTATAAGAGGTGTGCATTTCCTTCCATTCCCTCCTTCCTTCCATTCCTTCCTTCCATTCCTTTCCTTCCTTCCTTCCATTCCTTCTTCCTTCCTTCCTTCCTTTCGATCGTTTTCCACCATTTTCCTTTTCCGGTCATTTTCCCATCCATTCCTTCCATCCCATTCCTTCCCTTTCCTTCCTTTCCTTCCTTCCATTCCATTCCCCTCCATTCCTTCCCTTCCTTTCCTCTTCCATTCCTTCCACCCTTTCCATCCTCTTTCCTTCCGTTTTCCACCTTTCCGTTCCGTTTTCTGTGCACTCACGTGCCCATTGCTCATCCATTGCACCTCCACCTTCCCTCTTTCCATGTTCTTTCTTCCTTTCCTTTCCTTTCCTTTCCTCCTTCCTTCCTTCCTTCCCTCCATCCATTCCACTCCAGTCCTGCCTTCCTTCCTTCTTTCCATGTCCCCCTTTCTGGTCCTTCCTTCCTTCCTTTCTTTTCTTTCCTTTCCATCTCAGATCTTTCCTTCCATCTTTCTTCCCTTCCTCCATTTTTCCTTTCCTTAAGGATCGAGACATGTCAATCGGTGGTGGAAATTGTGCGATAAATCTCGACGCCGAATGCAATCAGGCGATCTCAACTATACAATTAGGGTTTTGATTGAAGACATGCGGCTAAAACTTTATAATATAAGATAGAATTTTGTACTTACATACCCCACAAATGAAGACTTTGCGTGCGGTGTAGATTAAGGAATAAGGGGTGAGATATCACCTATCCAAGCGACTCTGGTGCAGTCACCCAGGTGTGAATATGCACCCACAAGAAAACGGATTGCATGGAATACTTTGTCCCGGAGCCTAAGCGTGCTGCTACAAAAGAGCTATTTTCACCGGTGAGAGGGACAAAGCGGGGAATTTTCGGTGACGGTTAATGCATTCCTGAGCATACATTGATGCATGGGAGAAAGCGAGAAGTGCACGCATCTATATAATAAAATTATAGTGTAATAATACATCTTGAATAAGCCCTAGATTGGTGGTGAGATTCCACGCCGGGCCATTGGCATCATGCATCGTTCCTAATTACCTTTCCTAGAGTTTTTTTTTGTTTGCGGCGGGGAGCAACTCTAAAGTTAAGCAGCTATGGCGAATGTTTTCCCTTACTCGATTTTGCATCTATCTCCTCTCGGTATGGTTTCAAAGGCGACTAACATGGTGAAGCGGTGAAAGCAGAACATGAGGTGAAAGGTGTGAGTGTAAAACAAGAGAAGCGGGATGGAATTATTTAGTCTTTGGGCATGGGGCAAAGGTTCACGAAGGATCTTCGCCCGGGATCACGCAAGTGGCTATTGCAGAAGTGATTCATCTGCTAAGCGTTTCTTCGTTGGGAAAGTCCACCATAAATCAAGCGAGGCCATAGCCGAGGCTCCGCGAGAAAACGCGAGAGTAGAGGCGAAGCGCATCTTTCTTGGAAGCTTCCACCGCAAGAGTGAGAAGCTCGAGCTCAAGAATCCGCAGTCTTCATCGTGAAGTTCCATATCACAAAAGCTAGAAAAAGAATCCTTGGGAAAGACATGTCAAAAGCGCCATTTACTTCTGGAAAGCGCTATGTTATAGGTACAAGATTGATTTGGAAGTTGGTTTTTGTTCAAGGTTTAGATTAAATCAAAGATATGCATATTTGAAATTTAGCGATTGGTGAATCTGGCGTAAAATAAAGTCACCATATTATTTGGGATGGTCATCACTCTATTTTTGTTGTTAGTTACGCATTTTGCAGCACGTTATTTACCTTTTAGTCATTGAATCAAATAAATACATTACGGCCTTATGAAGATTTGATCGCATTGTTACTTTTATTTTGTCAATCGAAGACTTGGCCGGAACTTACCATGATGGGATACGCTTTACGGATTGTGAGATATTATTTTTTCTCGAAATTTTATCTTGGTTAATCACAATTGCCGAATTTGTAGAACTAAGGTTTTACTACGCAATGTTGCTTTATCTGACTGGGGCCGATCTTGAACGAAGAAAATGATGAAACAAATTCTCGGGCTTGGAAGTCGACGTGAGACAATTGCAGATATTGTTGCTAAGCTTTGCGGCAAGCAGCTGGCGCTACAAGTTTGTTTTGACCCGATGTTCTGATTACATTGCATAAGTCTACAATGGTAGTGAGCAACTTTCATCTTGCCTCATTTTGAGTTTAAAGGTGCTGGTGACTCACAGCCTCCTTCTGCTTAAGCGGCATCTTGCTAGCTTCTTGGGCGTTGGTTAAATACATGTCAGAACCCTCTCCAAATTGGCGGCGGAAAATTGATGCGTATTCTACAGATTTGGGCAGATTTGGTGGTGATTGGAAGCATGGGATAGAAGAAGATCTCAATGTCTTTGAGGCCATTGGTGATCCTTGCATTGCATGTTAGTTTCTTTGAATTTACTGCATTTATAATTAGGTTTTACCCGCGCCCTCTGATTTTGAAGGTTTTCTTTGAGGTATAAGTCTGAGGAAGATGTCTCTGGAGCACTGGGTTGCGAGCTCCGCCTTCTCCTGCTCTGCGCTGTAGCACCATCCGCTTCGATTCTTGAAGGAATGGCTGCCTTTGTAAGCTCAGCGGTGAAGCGACATATCGCTGCTGCTACTTGGCGTGCTGAGTTACCGCGTTCTCTTTTGCATTCCAGCTGGAGTGTCCTTTGAGAGGGCCACGGATAATGAAGCATTGGTGTGAAGTTTCATTTGAGCGACTACGCGCGTCAGTTATCAAAAGCCAGCAGTGCCTCTTGCAGAAATACCATTGATCGTGGTGCATTTGCAGCATGTTGTGGTCTTTGGAGCCTTGTGAAGGCGTTCTTACGGATCACCGCAGTCTGATTGAAGATTGGCCGATTACCGACTTTTGAATAAGAATCTCGGCCTCCATAGTAGAAGATGAATGGCGATGCACAATATCCTTGAGTCACGAATTAAAGTTGGTGGGAAGGCCTTGAAAATGTTTTACTGGTATGTAAGTGCATATGGTTTGATTGAATTTCACTTACATTCTATGGTCGATTATTGGAATTCAGCGAAATCGCCCAAATATTGGACTACATGTAAAAATGCCAGGTGTTGTTAACATGTGCATGGGCTATAGATTTTTTTTGGTGGAAGCAATTACCCATATCTTTGCGGCTTTTTTTTGAGCAAAAACGCGTTACGTCAGCGTTAAGATAACATTAGAGCATTATCAAGAAATAGACATTATGTTTGCCCAATTCGTTTGGTATTTGGGGAGAAGTTTGCATAAACACCCTCATAAACATCAATCTCGATTAAGGGTTTGGAAATAAACAATTGTTTCCAATATCCTTTATAAAATAGACGTGGCCCATTGTTTCATGAACAAAAAGCCTAGAGACTATTGTTTACCCTCTCCCCCTTTTTTTTTTTTGTTTATACGATGAGTTCAATGCTGAGGTATTGAAACCAAAAATATAGAGCAATATTTTATGTATGGCATGTTGTTTACATTTAGGAAGCTCAGAATTTGCTGCATGCCATGTACAACTGCCGCATTAGAGGACATGCTTTTTACATGCAATTGTTAGGTCAGACAATTGCAAGCGATTCTTCTAAGGCATAAACAACGTGACCGTGGAAAGCAAAAGGGGACATGCTCTGCACAATAAGAGGAAGATTATCGTTATTATTTTTTGAGAGATTAAAGACTAAAACAAAAGGTAAGAGCCTTAAAACACGCTATGTTTTTAAGAATTATTCCAAAATGATGCTCCACGTAAGTGTTAAAGATGCTAGCTGATTAAGGAACGGAATATTGAGCTAATACCAATCCATTAGGGCATCTCATCATTCTCTTGAACATCATTTATACATTCTTAACTTATGCCCAGCAACGCTGGGCACCATTACTAGTTACATACATATAATTTATGCTCATGGACCTTGGTTTGCGGATAAATATGGAAGCTTAGCCATATGGAACACCCAAGGCATGGAAAAGTCGCACAAGCAGGCTAAGATGGCTTTCAATCGGAAAACTCAGCGTGGTGGAGGCTATGATTCTTGTCAATCCAATCCATTGCTGCAAATGGGACAATGGTTTTATCGAGGAGTGCTTGCGAGACACGAGGAGAATTTGGCAAGGCGTGCATCTCCAATAGTTCATAATGCACTTGCAGAAGCTATGAAGAAACGAAGACAAAGAGCTTGGAGAAATTCTGAAGCTAACAACAGTAGGATAGAATGGAGAAGGAAACGACGAAGGATTGGAAGCAAATACTCTCTTCCATTTTCTGATCATGCCAACACCTTCAATGGGTAAGCACTTGTTAGTTTGAGTTTGAATTTACTTTAGTTGCATGTGTAAAGTGTAATGACATAGCAGAGTAAAGTATATTTGCAAAAATATAGAAGACTTAACACGCTGGTACATTTTTGCAGAGATAGTAAAGAAGCAAGGATGTGCAGGTTCAGTGCATGGCACGTTGATTAACAGGGCGAAATTGTTGATTAGAAGTATAAAGTTCTTGTAATATATGATATATAGAGGTCTGTAATATATATGTAACTAGTAGAGGTCTGTAATATATGACAATCACAAAAAACAGCAATACTTTTCTTTTCTCAATTGGAAAGAATTTGAAAGAATTTGAAGCTTAGTGCTTAGTGTGCAGGTTCAGTGCTTGGCACGTTGATTAACAGGGCTTAGTGCCCTGTTAATTTCAAGCTTAGTGCTTAGTGTGCTTGAATGTGCAGGTTTAGTGCTTGGCACGTTAATTGTATCGGGTTTAAAAATTTTGAAGCCATTGATGTCTTCGAGTCTTATGTGACTGGCCAGACACACAAATTACTGTCAAACTTGCTCCACCTTCAATTTAAACGTCTCTTTTGCCCTTCACAAAAAACAACAATACTTTTCTTTTCTCATAGTGGAAAGAATTTGAAAGAATTTGAAGCTTAGAACTTGAGGGAAAGTTGCGCCTTTTATGAGCTTTTTATGAGCATTTGTGAGCCTTTTATGATCTCGTACTAAATTTGATAGATAAATATGAGCTTGTGAATCCTGAAGTTTACACAGAATGATACAATACATTGTGAATCTGGTTTTTACAGAAATACATAGTCTATTATATTATATTGGAAGCATGTTTTTACAAAAAGTCGTGCATGCATAAGCCTTGCACTCTTGTGAGTCTTGATCTTACAGAAAGATACCATACATAGCCTATTATATTATATTGGAAGCCTGTTTTTACAAAAAAAAGTGCATGCATAAGCCTTGCACTCTTGTGAATCTGGTTCTTACAGAAACTACCATACATAGCCTACTACATTAAGTTGGAAGACTGTTTTTACAAGAAAACACTTGCATGCAAAAGCCCTACACATTTTTACACCTGTTTTTTTAAGAAACATCAAAATAGAATACATAGAGCCATATCTGCAGCCGATTATCTTTGCATGTTATAGCCTGGAGGGGGCATCTGAAGATGGACTCGAAGGAGGATGCCATCTGCCTCCATGTCCATCCGTAGAAGACGTTGATCACTCGGATTCACCCGATCAAGCCAGTTTTGAACTTTTTCACTAACACTTGCTCCTTGCTCTTTCAGTCGATTCACCTCGTAACAGCTAAAGGTCGCCACGAAAGTCATCTCCATGCCTGGATGGCTGGAAGCTGATGATTCTGCCTGAGCCCTTCGAGCAGTGACCTTGGTCCTGGCCATTTGTTTACAGGGAGGAAAAGAAGCCGAGGGGAAGGAAGGATGAAGTCGGAATAGGAAGCAACGCAAGCCTTGCACTCAATATAAAGTGATTTCGTAGTCCCATAATTTCGTCGTCCCATAATTTCGTCATCCCCGAAATTTTCGTCATCCCATGATCATGAGGTATGATAATATATGTTCCCATGATCATTTTGTCATCCCATGATCTGATATCCCATGATCATGCCATATGTTTCTTCCATAACATATGAATATTTCCATTGCCTTTGAGTTCCATTTTGTCTTTGCTTCCATTAGACCATGCACTGTAGTTTTTAATCTTAGAGAACCTTACCTCACGTTTTCAAAGTTATAAGCGTTGATTGGGGAAGACTTGTTTGTGATTGCAAATTTTGGGATAGAATTGTTGTGAAATTTTATGTGGACCATGGTGTTGAACTTGGGAAAACTTGGTCATAATTGCAATTGAGGATATGAATTGCTGCAGACCTTTATGGTGGCGAAAACTAAAATGGTTGGACATCTTTTACACAAAGAGAAAACATGGTGGCCCTAAGCCAAGTACAATAACATTTCTAGTGAAATGTCTTTGGAATGCAATGGTTGCCTGGAATTATAGGACATAAAAAGGACCTACGAGCTATCCCACATAAAAAGGACCTATCCCATGATCATTTTGTCATCCACCATAGGAAACATGTAACCTTAGGAAATTAGTAATATACACCATAGTTAGTTATTTGCCATAGTATGATGTTAACCCCCCTTAGTTATTTGCCATAGGTTGTGATTTCCCAATGCCCCCTCAAATGTTGTTAATGGTTGTTATTTCCCAATGCCCCTTCAATTTTTATGTTCTTGATTTCCCAATGCCCCTTCAAATGCTTTTCAATGGTTGTTATTTCCCAATGCCCCTTCAAATGTTGTAGACAATTGCCCCTACAAATTTTCTAAGTTCCTGGATCCCACCAATGTTGTGTACTTAATACAAATGAAAGAACTACTATAGAAGCTTCCTTGCATCTTCTCTATCGAAATAAATTGTCATACAAAAGAACAGAACTGTTGATCCATCTTCTCTAGATCTTCAGTTTAACTTACATACTAAGATGTTGTCTACTTAATACAAACGAAAGAACTGCTTAATAAGATTGAACAATATTTTCTAAATTAATTGTGAGGTCAAATATCAAAGGTATTTGGGTGCAAGCAATGCAAAACATGGAGAAAATGGCCTTATGAATGGTGTCAACTTTCGACTTGACTAAAGATGCATAGACACAAACTAAAAAATATAAATGCATGAGCTCACTTTTTCATTGTTGTGATTAACAAGAGAAGCAGAATGGGAATACAAGGTGATACAAGAAGCACAATCTTTCCTTCAGAATTCAACTGGAGAACCTGCATACTTTGAACACTGATCTGCATACTTTGAACTGCATACTTTGAACACATACAAGTGGACAGTCTGCATACTTTGAACACACTTCCATACTTTGTACAATTTTGGAAAAAGTACCAATGTGCTATGCAGAATGGGAACCAAGTTCTCTGTACACTTTCAGCAGAATTTCACCAAAGCAATACAAACATTTGTCTGCTTCAGAAAAAAGCTTCATGCCACAATGCCTTGGTCAGAACACTTGACATGGCAAAAGGAGAAAAAAAAACAGTGCAAAAGTGTGGAAAAATCTATGTGCCCGGATCTATAAACAAATTAGAAGTATTTCCTGAATTACCTGGAAGCAGTAATTGTCTTGAAATCGATCACTCGAATCATTACGATAACTGCACAATTCTTGTGCAGCAGGGACCCTGCAAAACTCTATAAGATGAGAACATCATCTCAACTCAGGCTGCAAAACATGGTCAGACATTAGCTGCATTGATTCCAGAAATCAAAACTCCAGCCAACTCCAATTTGCCACTGGATCATAAGTGTATTATCTGTTCCAATTATCAAAAGAAAATTAAAGCCCTAACTCTGAAAAGAAGTAATCGAGGAAGCTAAGCGAGGCATCAGGAATTGAACCTGACAAACCAGAAGATCTCATTTTTGTTTTTTTTCCTATACTTCTACCATCTTTATACTTAAATTTCGTGGAGGTTTACAATCCTTACATAGAACAGAGCACTCTCTGCGATATCCAATCTTTCTATCATCCAGAAAAAATTGGAAGTCATTATACATTTTGAAAGTGTTGAGATATTCTCTACATTCATGTAGAGACCAATTCTCTTCCACATTTAACACCCTCTTAGAAAAATTACCACAAACAAATAATCGGGTTCCATAAGTGGCGAGCTATTACCATGGTCTTCTACTGCTCTCCACTGCCAATGGCCTTTCTCCTTCACGAGTTTCCTCCTCTCAACATAAAAGTTAACATATAAAAGCTGCTTAGGCAATCTATACCTGCAAAATAGTGAGCTATAAGTATGTACCATCTACAATCTTTGAAAGAAGAAATCAGTACCTGAACATAAATGTATTTGTTGAAGGTGCACATTCAGTAAGCTGCTCTCCCATTTCGTGCTCCCTTCATTTCCATTTGCCAGCAAATATTTTTTCTAAGCTGGAAAGAGGAACGTCACGGACTGTATATGTTTGTGGAGCAACTGTAATAGCCTCCTCAAATTGAAACAAACATGAAAATACATTGATTGGCAAAAATAATTTAAATGCACATCTAACTCCTCCGCGTTCCCTGAGGTTTCTATAAACTTCCCTTCCTAACTGCTCTTGATAGGCAGTTAGCAATTTCTGATCGAAGAACTCACTTGCCATTGTTGTCAAAGCTGGTAGATCAATTTCTGCTAGCTTTCCTACTCCTTTCAAAGATAAACTATAATGGAAAGTATGAAACCATATGCCCCTATCTCTCAAGCTCCTCCCAGAAGAGTCTCCACTCTTGGCTGAAACAACATCTGTAAAATCTGAAGAGCAAATGCAGTTACAAGCAAGTGAAGGAAAAGAGGATTTCTTTGCAATGTCTTCCTTTGCCATAGCGGCTGAATCGTATGCATGCTCCACAAGAATTTCCATTACCGTCTTACAACCAGGGCCAAATATGAATGCTTTCACACGCCCCTTCCAATGAGCTGAACAATCATTTATTTTACGCTTTGGCACACCATGATAACCAGAGGTTTTGGGCATCATAGTCACCCAAGATCCAATTGAGACATTAAGCTCTTCCCATTCATCTTCAACATTCTTCTTATTGCGCAAAAAAACTGTCTTTGCTCCAGACCTACACATCTGCAACACAAAAAATAAATCAATTCCAGATTACATAAGAAACCCATGTGATCGAGCTCACCTCTGTTGCAAAGAACTCTAAACCAAACCACTCTCTTCCTCGAACAATTTCGATCTTTGGCCTCGGTGGAATAATCGATGCTGCCTAGACGAACCCGATCCCAACCCCAAACCTCTTGTGCAGCTACGAAAACCTCTTTCAAAATTTTCATGTTTAGGGTTTCGAGATTACCTGGCCTAGGTTTTAGTTTTCCTAGGTTTTAGTTTTCCCAAATAATGAATGAAGGAGGCTCGAAAAGGGCATGTTTCAAATCTAAGTATCTTTCTGAATTTTAGATGTATCTCATACGAGATTTTTTAGTGGATTTGGTGCCACGTTGACATGCCTTTTTAACACACAACTTGCTTCCTATTGGAGCAAAGGAAAAGCTGATGTGGAATTTTCGAATTTTTGAAGGGGATGCAAGATGACCCCATTTTTTCTCTAATGAGTCCATAAAATGGATAATCGAATTTCAGAGCTCTATCCTTTATGCCAGCAAAGGGTTGAGAGTATTGAGCATTGTTTTTTCTTGTGTGAGCGGCTTCGGCAGGCATGGTCTTGGTTGTTGACCCTATTTGGCACGTCTAGATCTAGCCAGCAAATTTTGCTTGCTATCTATCCTGATGCTTGGCCCAAACTACGGAAACGAGCTTTTCATCTCGCTTGTGGCTGGCTTTTATGGTCAATCTGGAAGAGAAGGTGGTTGTTTATCTTTAAGGGCGTAGATACTGCAGATGAGATTGTTCTTCAGTGAGCGCAAAATAAAATTGTTATGGCTTACAATTGTTCTTCTCTTGATCAAGAGGAGAAAGTACTGATCTGGCATACTTACCTTCAGATTCATTCTTTTGCATAGGCAGGTGGTTGTGCTCAGTTGGATCGGTTTGTCCACTGGGGTTATAATCCTAGGAGTCTGTGCATTTTATGTTGCTCTGGTTTTTAGTTGGTGAATAAAGCTTGTCATCCTTCAAAAAAAAAAAAAAAATTGTTGGGTGGTGTTAAAGGTGGAACAACAAATATCAACAAATATAGATTGCAAATTTTGATGTTACCTTATTATGGTCAAGATGGCAGTTAGTTGCTTCTACTCCGCAAAATATGCACATTGTATACACATGTTGTACATGCATTGTATCCTTGAGATAACTTCACTGGGAATATATTATAAACATCAGAGCTTCTTCGTTATACGGAAATTTATAGGCAAATTTGGAGATATGCCATTATACATAATAGCAAACCAAACCCATAAATGTTAAGACCCTATAAATGTTAAGCCAACAGACATAATTGAGAATATCCAAATATCATCATAAGTAAGGGTCCATGTTTATATGTGCCTTTCATATCAGACGACCAAACATGTATCTAGCAAAGTCATTGGTGGACCGTATAGTTGTTTTGGTAAAATAACTCAATTTCAGTTAACGGTAGTCTGCGTAGATGCAATTTTTCAAACCTATATAATTATACCACCCATAGGCCGTTATCAGCCAGTACATTGCTTTATACAAAATTGAATGCAACCAATCCAGCTTGTCCAACAAACTATAAGATGCCTGCACCTCTCTTTCAGCAAACCACAGCTGATGTCTGAATCTGTGCCAACCAGCTCTCATGTCTGAGCCAAAAAAAATACAGTGGAGGAAAATAAATATGAGGAGCCGCGTTTGTTGCAATAGGGCCAAGATGCCAAGGACAGAATACTCTTCACTTCTTCCATCTCTTTTTTTTTTTCTCATGTGTCTTCTTAAAGCCGACTCTTCTTCGAGTATAATCTTGTCTTTTCTTCTAGGTTTGAGGAGCAGAGGCTAGCACTGAAAAATGATTTCATCCCACATCTGACTTTCTGCTTAGAAGGCGAGGTATGTGGCCCCTTTTTCTCTAGGTTTTCTTTTTTACACTGTATGTATGTTCTTTACCTGGAATTTTCATAGTGTCTTTATTTTTGTAAATCTCAATATGAAAATACTAGAAAAAGTCCCCAGCATTGCTGGGCTATAACGCAGTTGCACATTTAATAATGCAGAGAGAGTCGGGTTTTAACATGAACTTGCAATAAAGAATCGTGCAAAACACGTATACATGCTTTTCAATGCAAGTATAGAGTGTTGCTCTATGCCCAACAAAGTATTTGGATTAGTAGCGATGCCTAACGTTGCTGCTATAATTTGGAAACCTATAAATGTTGGGAAATTGTGCATCTTCATAGAACAACTTCTTGGCCATTTGATCATTTTGCGAACATGTAGATTGCAAGTATCCATGTCGATGGGTTGTTGATGTTATGCTAAATTTCACATAGTCACTGACTGAATCTCATATAAACACTTTCTCTTGCTGCTTGTACATGAATGTGGATGTAATATGGCTATGGACGAGTTGTGAACAATACCACTATGCTGAAGGCATTGCTTTTATTACGCTATTTAGTGTGACCTTAGGTGTGTTGCACTTTTATGTATAGCTACCTTAAAAACACTTTGCACTTTTAATTAGAACTACCTTCAAAATATTTGGATGTTGTTAATTGCAAGCACAAATAAAATATGAAACCTGTGCTCATGACTTTTGCCAAATAAATATGAATCATTGCAAACGATAAAAGACGGATTTATTGGATTTTCTTGAATATATGTATTCCATGTGTGCCTACTCCAAACTTGTATTCATGACTTTTGCCAATTAAATAACATTTTTCTCCATGCAACAGAAATATGTCATACCCTAGGGTTGATAGCAATGTCAAGGTCTTCGATACCGAAGTTGTGTTCATTATTGTCTTCTACCTTTGGTCTAAAATGCAGCCAGGCACTCTACAAATGCAAAACTTGAAGGTCGTATGTATAAAAGGGACAAAAGTAGAAAGGAATAGAATAGAACAAAATAAAATAGAATAGATTTTTTAACATTCACAAAGACCAAGAGGATCGAAAGGGCTAAAGCAAGGTCGTAGATGAAAAAATAAAAAGACAATGGCCATTTCTAGAAGGGTTACCCTTAAGAGATTAGAATAGAATAGAATAGAAAGTATAAAAAAAGCATTTTTATAAGGTTGTTCAAGTAGAAATGTGTGTTTTTCAAATGTACCAAAATTAAAGATCTAAACGCCCATTTATGCAAAAGTGTAAATTTTGTTTAAAAGGAATGGTGCTGATAAGTTGTTCTGCTTTACATAATTAAGCTAAAATACAGAAAGGGTGTCGCTTATAATTTTCTAATAGTTAGTTGTATTGTATTGTCTGAAGTTTTTATGGACTTTCCTGCTTAATAAAAAGAAGTCACCAAAAACAAATTAAGAGCAAGTGGCTTACTCTGATACAATCTCAAATAAGCAGAAGCTTGAGCTATCATGTCCTTCCAAAAGAAGGTTTTTTAACTGATAATTTGGATAGATAATTTTGTTAAACATGTTTGGATAGATAATTTTGTCCAAAGCTTGGATAGATAATTTTGATAAAAATGTTTCTGGTGGAGTATGTTTGAAAATACCACATTTGCTTGTATGTGATAGTCATGGTAGTCATGTGACTACAACTACAATTTTGAAGACCAAAATTAATTCGCCTTTATATTCTACAACTTTCTCCCCGTATGTCAGATAGACTTCAATTATTAGATGTGGCCAGGTGAGTTTCAGAAATAATCGAGCTAAATTTATGCATGACAAATATTTGATAGAGCCTAGCAAGGAAGATTTTGCAACTATAGTTTCCATGTCACTGAAAGCTGGCATTACACCAGCCAATATTTGTGTTGAATTCAAGAATAGAATAGAATAGAATAGATTTTTTAACGTCCACGGAGACCAATAGGCCATGGGACCCATACAATGGGCTAGTACAATCATTACTACTAGGATTAAAAAACCCCTGCCTCGAAAGGTTTTCAAGGGAAAAACGCATTTGAACTTTTAATAACTCTGCAATAGTGGTTGATCCAGTTACAGATAGATTGGAGACACAGAGGAATGCTTCCAGAAGGGGTCCAATTGTTGATGAGGGTGCTCATGTTTATTGGATGCTCCAGTGTCCACTTCAGTAGCTCCTTATGCTGAACAGCAACCAACTTCTACAATAGGTCAGCCTTCAATTTCTACAATAAGCACTCTAGTAGCTAATCATTTTCAACAACAGCCAGCTCTTATAGTAGATCATTCTTCGCTTACTGCAACAGGTCCTACAATAGATCTTAGATAGCAAGAAAAGAAAAGGAGGCATAGAATGCCAGATACTTTGAAAGATAAGCTATATGTTAGTCATGAAGAAATATAGATTGCTAGGTTAGAACTTGAGAAAGCGAAAAGACTTAGAAACAACAATATATTGAAAAGAAAAAACTACAGAAGGAAAGAAGGAAAGCAAATGAGAGAGAGATGAAAAGAAAGGGTGAGGCAAAAAAAGTTAGCGAGGCTAAGAACCTTGTGGTTGTCGAACAGAGGGAAGAGAAGGAAGAGAGGGATAATGGGCAAACAAGAAGCAACCAAGGAATCAAAGAAACAGGACTGCTAGGATGACGGAATATGAGATGCAGCAAGAAGAAGATGAGAAAGATGTGATTGTGTTGATTGAGGCATTCCATTGAATAAAAGAGTGGAACTCCACTCCCAAATACCTGTAGGTCATGCCACTTCCAAATTTTGCCCTCGGTAACTGAGAAAGGAGACCCATGGCTGATGTGAGGATGATATAAGGACCATCTTAGTCTTGTCCAAGTTGACTCGCATGGCAGATCGTCTAGCAGAATATGTCCAGAGCGTCAAGATGGTGCTGCATGTCTGTCAAAGTGTAAGCAAGGAAGGTTATGAGCTGCCTGACAATATAGTGCAAGAAGAGAGCTCTGCCGCTCCCATTTTTAGCCATCCAGCTCTCCAACTGATCAATGTATAGTCCAAACAATGTAGAGACAAAGGGCATCTTTGGCGGACCCTGATATTGTTGTCGAATGGCTGGCTTATAGCCTAAATATGTCTCGTATAACCTGTACAATGCATTCTGCAATTTTGCTAGGACCCCTACGTCTTGCAATCTCGCCCACAGCTTTTCCCGAGGCATCGTATCAAAAGCCTTTGCGAAGTCCACAAAGCAGCAATACAGGTCTTGTCGTTGGTTCCTGCTATCCTCAACTAAGGTCCCCAGTGTGAAGATGTGATCAATGGTTAAGTGTCGCAGCCTGAACCCTGCCTGTGTGCGGGCCGAGACATCTAATGCCTTAAGACATCAACTGCTGCTTTAGAATGCTTGCAAACAGTTTTGCAAACATCGTGTTGTCTATGATTGTTCGATAATTGGCCAGGCAGTGCAGGTCACTCGCCTTGTATTTGAGAAAAACAAGCAGAGAATAATTTATCGATGGAAAATAAAACACTAGCTGATAAGGAAGGAAGGAAGGAAGGAAGGAAGGAAGGCATATTTTTACGTCGTAGCACAAGCCAGCATCCTTTAGGACATACGACGGCACATGGCATGTTCTTGCAATCCCCCTTCAAGGAGCACCACCCCCTACAAGGATACCAAAGGCCAAAGGTCCTAGGATGCCAAGATCCTAGTGAGGTTACCTAAGCAGTTACTTTCATACCTCTTAATGTTTTTGATGATCCTTATAATAGAATTTGCATTATCTTAATTACTCATAACCATTTTATTCAGTTTTCTGGAAGAATTTGAGATTGATACATGGCTTTTTTATACAAGAATTTGTCGTGGCGGCCTTCGCCGCCACTGGTTGGTGGTTTTTAGTAACTAGTGCATGTAGGAGAGTCTGATAATACCATGCATAACACATTGCTTACATCTATATCAATTAATGATGCAATAGAATAGAATAATAGCGTGCTAAATTTTCTTCAAAAACATCTGGGGACATTTCGTGGCAGACTAATTCAAGGTCTCCCATCCCCGCCATTGAAGTAAGAGGAAAATGAACACATAGTTTTTGCAGGTGAGCATTACATTATAACATCGTCCCCAACACGTGCATGATGGTGCAAACAAAAAATTGTAATTATTTCGTTTACTTCTTCATATAACATTTTTTTGCAAGCGCAGTCATAACCTCCTCCAATTCTATGACTGGCTGCAAATAATTCCAATGCAACAGCAGTAATAAAAGCCACTCCAATCATCTGGTTCTTGATGCAAACATAATTTGCCCATAACATTTATATTCACCATAGCATAAACTCATGCAGGTCACAATTGTCTGCATTAAAAGCAGCAATAAAGAACAGATCTATTTGGATATATATGAATATGAACTGTTTATCTTCTCGGGCCATTCCAATTGTAGAAAACAGATCTATTTGGATATAATGAATATGAACTGTTATCTTCTGGGGCCACTCCAATTGTAGCATCCCTTGGGTATGATCACACAATCTATAACACAAGACTAGAAAATATTTCCCAGTTACAGAGATCTAATCCTTCATCACTCTGCAGGTTACAAATGAAAGTTTGTATGTTGTATGTTCCAGCACATTGTTGCACCCTTGAAGAGTTACCGTTCCATATAATGTATCAGGAATAGCATGGAGATGGCATCACGAGAAAGCAAAGGGAAGAAAAAAATCATTCCCTTAATCTCTAATCCATGCATGTAAAAACAAAGAGGAGAGGAAAAATATGGCTTACTTCATATAGAGAAAGAGTGTTTATCAGAATAAAATTTTCAGATCTGCCGACCCAGGCCTCTTTTAGTTCCGAACAGATGTAGATATAAAATGCTTTTATGATATAACCAAAGGCTTTAAATGTATCCATAAGAATATTTTACTGCCAACGAATATAATCTTTGAAAGACCCAGGCCTATCTAATTCTAATCACAATAAAGCTTTCTCAAACTATTTCTTAGAAATAGGGACACTTATAAAAAGTTGTTTGGACTAAGGGAATGAGCACGAATGGGAGTTTGGCCGCTGCTTTACCCTCAAATAAATCAATTCTTTTCTGATTTCCTCCTTATCTCGCTGCTACAGTTGATCTTCTGATAGAAGGCTCTCCATATGCCGCCATAGCCATGACAGTCGCTACATAAACAAAACGCCAGTCATTCTCCTGCATCGGCAGAAATGCACCTTGCTTGAAAGAAATTGAGATGTTGCGCAAAGCAAATGTACATAGGGATAATCGTTTTATGGTAGAAATGCACCTTTCTCCGTATGCTCAACCATTATAGTGGTTGGAACATGCCAAAACATGTGGTTTTCCCACATCTCCAGCAACCTCTTCAAAATTCTTGGCTTCTTCTTGCATTGATCGAAGCATCTGACTCTTGCCCTTTATATATAAGGCTTGAAAGAATAGGCTGGAAACTTCCAGAAATTGGCGAAAGCTTCAGGTCCATACTCGAAACCATGGTTACATATAACGCGTTAGCCCCAAATTTGTAACGCGTTATCTGTTAGCTAACAGAATAACTCATATTAACGGATTATTTTTTGCCCAAAATGTCTCAGACCTCCAAATTGAAAAAAAAAATATACCATTTTGTTCGTTTTTTCGTGTAGAACACGATGGGCTAAAAATCTAATCCAAAAAAACGCATCATTTTGCTGCCATTTCGTCTGAAACGCTTCCGGGCTCTGTTCTGTAGCAGAGCCAGCAAGAACCACGGTCCCGGGCTCTGTTTCGGGCTCTCTTCTTCAAGAAATCGAAGCCAGCAAGAACCACGGTGCCATCACTGCCATATGAAGCATGGAAGCCAGCAAGAAGGAAGCCAGCAAGAAGGAAGTCTGATATAACATGTATGCTCTATGCTTATGCAAATGCTTTGGTTTTTATTACTTAGACAGAAGCTTTGATAAGATCTTCAAATGGTTGTCTATAAAATAGATTGAAAACTAATTTGAATGCACAGCATTGGCACTGGACTGAAAGTTTTAGCAGGTTAGAGTATGTATTTCTAAATTCTGATTGCATATTTAGAATCAGCATGGTCAAATTAGTCAGGATCATGTTTTAAACTGTTAAAAATCTGATTTTTTTTTTTGGGAAAAAAATAACACGTTATTAGGTCCGCAGCTAACGCGTTACACGTTATTTTAGCGTTAGCGTTAGCTAACGACTAACTGCTAACCGCTAACTATGCTCGAAACCTCCAGAAGAAACTACCGTCTTCCAAACTTTTTTTTTATGTAGACACGTGTACAATTCATATCATAAATTTTCATTAAAGGACCAGCGCCTAAGCTGGCCCCTTACCTTCCATATTACAATTATACAATTATATATTAGAGATAAGGGTATTATCGTCTTGCAAGCTTGGATTAATTGGAAACCACATAAATAGTGCCCCTCAAAGATGCATGCCCCTCAAAAATGCATGGGTTGTGATATCACAAAAATTGTTTAAACATTTAGATGTTCGGCCAGAATGGGAGAGACAGGAGAATCCATTGTAGGATCAATCCATGTTTCATTAGCATTACAGACAAGTTAGGTCAAATCTGATATAAGGGCCATTTAGAAAAATTCCTTCAGGGTTTTGTTAGCAAAAACAAAGGATTATTTCATGGGCTACTCTGAGTATAGCTCTGGAATTGAAGCTCTGGAATCAATTCAGGTCCACTTCCAATATAATATAAATAAATTCATAGGAAATGTATTATGAATTTGGGGATAACACGCTATCTGCCTTCCAATATAATATAAATCCATGGGAAATGTGTTATGAATTTGGGGATGACACATTATCTGCCAACCATATGAGAGGAAACCTCCGTATATGCAGTGGCATGTGAAGCTATGAAAAGATGTTGAAAATGGAGTCGTCGACAATATAATACTCCAAAGAAATTCATAGGACATTGCTTACGTGATTCACGAGAGGGATTGATGTGAGCACTGTGACGGTCGAAAAATGACGATAGAGCTATTAATTCTTCAAAGTGTCTATGGAGGGGTTAGCCATCATTGGCTAGCCTTTTGTGGCAAAATAGAACCTGAACGACAAATTTATCGTGCATGTGTAGTGGCAGATTGAGATGAAAATGCCAAACGAAGTTTAGTGTTGAGATCGAGAAAACAACAGGAAAGGTAATGAAAGAGGCAATTATAGAATGGAAAGCTGTCTCAAATTTTTCTTGTCTCCAATGTGCCTTAGGTTTGCTTGAGATATGAGAAACATATGTAGGTCTCAATATATAGTCGCTATATAACTTCAAATAGTTGATAATAATGCATGGTTCAATAATAAGCACAATTTTATTATTTTTGAACAATACCTGAATTAAGCAGAGTTTCATTAAATTTGGAATATGGAAGACAAGTTGAAATAATTTTTATATAGTATACCTCGGAGGGTTATGTATACCTCTATACGTATAGTACAATTATGTGTATTATAAAAGATTATGTATACTTGTTGTATACTAACACAACCAGATTACAACAAGATTACAAGTACTATTACTCTTCTGAATCATCGTCACCAGGCGCTCCAAAGATTCTTTCGATCATGAACAATTGATGCTCTCTATTCCATATAAGATGGATGATAACATCGAAGGGATCAGGATAATGGAGGGCAGGATTGATAGCAACAGTGATCAGCCAGCCTTCAAGTGCTATACCTCGCATGCAGCACCGCAAGAGATCCTCATGGTTCATCTTGCAAGTAATGGAATCACGTTCAGGAGCAGAATGTGCCATAGCTAGACGGAGGCCAATGTTGATGGACTCGGCAACTTGATGCATAGTTATACCCACCAAAATTATTAATGATACATACATAGAAATTATTGAATATATATACTACGTATGATACTCGTATATATACCTAATAATGTTGTTGTAGTGGACATCAATAATTTTATGGGTATAAGTATAGCTGCATCCGATGGCATAAGGCATTCATTTCCTATGTCTCGACGTCCTGCTAGAGTTCATCAAATGTCGGATTATCCTCCTCCTGCTGAATATCTGGACTCCATTACTTGTTCCATGAGCTTCAAAGTTCTATATGCAATGCAAGCGAAGAGGTATCATCCTTGATCCCTAGCTGAATGGTATAGCAGAGGGTCGAGAGAGAGAGATTTCCCCGGTGAGTACCGTGTTGTTATCAATCTTGTTTGGGTTCCAGGGCAGGACGCTTATGAGCTTGATAATATCACCAATGCCTATAATCTATGAATCATGTATGCTATAAGAGTATTATTCGTCTTATAGTATGCTAATAACAATACATATAGCCTCATCTATTGTCTACTTTGGTTTCTGTTTAATTGCATTTTATGCCCCAAAAAAGACTAGATAGATGATATAGAAATTGCTTCAGTCGTAGACAGATCACAAATAGTGAATGGTGCATGGGGATATGACCAACAGGATAAATCGTTTAAGGATTATGGTCATGCCAATGAATATTCAAAATGCTCTGTAGATAGTGCAGGAGAAGATTTTGAGAAATCGAATGGCTATGGTGATTGCTTTGGTGGCATCCTCTGCTTAGTAGAGCATAAAACCATTTGGACAGACTGAGGTACTTTTAGTATTTGAATGCTTAAGCATCAAAACATGTATTTGTCTCTCATACCTCTTATCTAAAATTCCTTCACTAAGAGAAGAAAAGAAACAAAAGTGAGGGTATATTAAATCATATGGGAAGCATCATAAAACCTTTCAATTGGGCATGCAAAAATAAAAGGATTTGGTTGATTATGTAGGTGCTATGTAGTGGAGCAATGAACAGATGAAAGGGATAGACACCCTATGGACAAGAAAGAAAAGCATCAACTATATTAGTTAAGAACATAAAATATATTTGAGCATATAAAATATGATGTAAAATGTTTAGATAGATGTGTCGGAACGGACCATTTGTCAAATATAACAATGAATGAAATATAACCTTCATAACATTGCATACGTGTGTGTCTGCGTGTGAGACATGTAGTTCTTTGTTGGATTTTATATCTTTCTAATTTATTTTGTTGTATGTTCAAGGTAATGCCCCTCCCCTCGTCTTCTAAAAGAAAAAAACATGATGAGAAGGCCAGATTGTGGCACGTGTAGGGAACCCTTGGGATAGAGGGGCAAAGGGCATTTGAAGGAATAGATTTAATTTGGATATGATAGGCCATAGAATATTTGGTTTGCATTGTTGCAATGCCTTGGGCTCCATCATTATGTGGTGGAGGAAAGAGATGGGCAGATGAGCAGACGATGCAACAGAGGTGTGTTGAATACATGATGATTAAATTTTTGATATGGCACTATTGTTTGGTAAGACACAGGAGCAAGTTAAAATGCGATGGACGTGTGACTTACCCACCTCGAAACTGCAAATTGGCTCTGCCAAAGAACTCAGGATGTCGGCATTACCCTAGAGCCACATCATTCCATGTCACTTCACTTGTGACTATTAATAACCTACTTATCTTAGTCCAAAAACCTTTTTTTCAAAAGTTTGGCCCAGTCATTTTCTATCTAAAGCACATAAAATGCTTAATCATCATGTGACATGCCACACCATCCAAAAAAAATGCCATATCACCATGGAAAAATATGATTTTTAAAAGGTTGCCAAATTGGCTATGCACATCCTTCATTGTTCCACCTTCATATTTTGCCACCTCACCACTCATCTTTGCCACCTCACCATACTCATGCTATGTGATCTCTCATAATTTTTGCATATAGTCACTTTCTCAGAAAAAAAAAGTTTGTTTGTTCTTTTTTATGCCACCTCATCATTTATAGTTCCATATCGCCATGTCACCTTGTGTGCCACTATTGCACTATGCATTGCCACTCTGCACCAATGAAGCAGATTTCGACCACGATCACGATCTTTGAAAGCCTACGGCAGCGTCGGATTCCACTAGGATTTGGCGTACGACCTCATGGAGGCGTGTAGCCGGGAATGGCTACCTTGGAAACTTCTTTGTGATTCATCTTCTAGGGTCTTGCGAGGTTGCAATGCAAAGTTCCCCCATTTGATATAGGAAAGATTGCCAACAACGGGGGACATTATTAACCGGGAAAGGCTCCCCCAATAACTTTTTTGGATCCGTCTTATGGGGTATGACCTCTCCCCTCTTGTGAAGCTGTAACGCAAAGGTTGCCACTACAAAAAAATTGCCCTGTTACGACGTCTATTACGACGTCCAGACGTCGTTTGAACGTCGATGAACGACGCCAAAAAGTCGATGAACGGCCTTTATAACGACGCCTGACGCCGCTTTTACGACGATGGACGCTGCCGCTATATCGCTGTCGCAACGGCCGCCGTCTTAAAGCTTTAATGACGTGGCGCCGTTCAACGGCACGCCACGTATTGCGTATCGCCACGGGCCGCGCGGCGGCCGTGGCGTCGGCGAAGCGGAGTGTCGACGCGGCAGCGATATGCGTGTTTGACGTCGTTAAACGACGCCACGCATACGCGGCGACCCGCCATGGCCCAAGCGGCAAGGGCGTTCTGGCCAGCCGTTGCTGTCGACGTAGAAGACGTAAGCAACGTCGTTTAACGACGTTATTTTACGTATTAAAAAAAAAAAAAATTTTAATTTTTTTTTTTTTTTTTTTTTTTTTATAAATTGAAAAAAAATAATAATAATACATTTATTATGAATGAAGTTAATACATTTAATTTAAAGCCTATAAAATGAATTTAACCAATAAAGAAATATAAGATTTTAACGTCATTAAATGATGTCGCTTAAATATATTAAAAAATAAAAAATAAATGAAGCCCCCATTTTTTTAGCTAAATACATTAATCAATAAATTAAGCTAAATACATTAATCAATACATTAAGCATATTGAAAATTAAATGCTTACCCGGGGTATAGGCAAAGTTGTTTTGCACAAACAACGATTTGCTAGGAGTGTACATGCAAAACAATAAATTCAATGATTAGTAAAATATTAGTATAAATAAACAACTTAAAGGAAAAAAAAATATGGAAAATCAATGGGGGAAGGGTGGTTTCAATGACGTCCCCTTCTTGGATAACAATTTAACCTAAATAAAGCATTAGTATTTTATTAGCATTATTGAAAAAATTAAATCCTTACCTGGAAGAGGTGCCAACTTGTTTTGCAAGAACAACACATTTTGCTAGGAGTGTACATGCAAAACAAAAAATTCAATGATTAGAAAGAAATAGTATAAAACAACTAATAAGGAAAATTTTGAAAGAAGAAGGGTCTCGCCTTTTAACGACGCCTTCTTAGATGGAAAAAAAATTAGAAGAAGAATGGAAGAATTCAAGAAGAAAAGGCTAAGAAGAAGAGGAGGAACCCAAAATGGGGAGGAAGAATAATTAAGAAGATGAAGCGCAAGAGGAGGATTAAGAGTAAGAATTTGAATAAGAGGAGGAAGAAGTAGTATAAGAGGAGGAAGAATCAAGAAGAAGATGACAAAGGGAATGGAAGAATATGTATGGAAGAAGGATGCAAGAATGGAAGAAGAAGAATGAAGGTTGAAGGAAGAACAAACAACAAATACAAAAGCCCTAAATCTACCAAAACAAGTTTAGATTCAAAAACGAAGTTGGTTGATCCCGCACATACCTTTATGAAGCTTGTCTTACACTTAGAATAGACCCCAAAGTAGATCCCGCCTAAAATCGCCTCAAAAACGCCTCCTCCATAAGCTTTGCTTGCTCGAAAATAAGCGCGGATTGTCACCGCCGATGAATCACGTCGCCGCTTAACGACGTCGTGGACGTCGTTAAACGAAAAAACGCCGTCGTTGAACGACGTTTGTAACGACGTTTTTTTTTTTTACGACGACCAAAAAAAAAATTTTTTTTTTTTTTTTTTTTTTTTTAAATAGTATAGAATGCATGGGTTTATTTAACATGGATAGGGGTTTATTTGACTTGCTACACCCGTTAAAGTTATGAAATATACCACCATGAAAATGTTCAATGTTTTTGTGGTACATCCGTTGAGCTATGAGGTATATAATAATGATGATGATAACTAGTAATACCTTACCCCTTACGATAACTAATACCTTACCAATAGCTACGTGTTCGCTTGTTACGACGACATATATATATATTTTTTTAATTTTGTCCCCTGCTATGAGAACTAATACCCTACCAACATGCGAAGATGTAGTTTATCTCAACATGCCTGTATGTTGGCGATGACTTAGGATGCTAGTGACAAAAATCAGAATTTAAGTCCCAGACTATGCATTAATTACTTAATTTACTTAATGTCTTGCTATGTAAAAGCGGGCCTTGACTTCTAAGCGCCTAACGGAGGGAGTATTGGTCCAAACTCCATCCGCCGTCAGTTCCCTTGCTTCGCGTTCTCAAGCGCATGTGATTGGCCAGGTCCCAAGTGGAAAAGACCAAAACTTCGGCACCCAAAACGCAAAACCCCGCTAGAACACGGCAACTCATAGGGTTTACGTTTTGGAGGCTCTATGCTTCTTGTCGATTTGACTAGGACCTTGGCGAGTATCTTGGCGTAGTGGGGGTGTTGACACGAGCACGGACCCTAAAACCACCCGAAGCGGCTTGCCCCAAAAGTCCTCTCCCAAAGGCCCCTGGCGGCCGGACGGGCAACTTCCCCTCTTCGAACCGTGATCCGTCTCGCCAATGGACTCGAGAGCGCCGACATTGCCCTAGGGACCAAGTTTTGTGGCCGAAGCCCACCCCTTCTCGAAGAAGCGTAAAACTATCTCATGTGCAACACACTCGTAGTCAATTGGCCTAGGAGGTGGATCGCAATGTAGGGCGTAAGTGTTTGTTTCTTTTGCAAAACTGACCGTATAACTTGGTCCCTAGGGTAATTTTGGCATTCCGGACGATGTGGTGAAGTCGGTTCGGCATTTCGGAGCCTCCGCAATGTCCGAACGACAAAACACTTTGGTTTCTACGCTGTCGCCCGCAGGACGCTTCGCGGTTTGATATGTTCTCCTGGATGGATGTTGGATTTTTTTGAACCTTCTCGGACCAGGTTCCTGGAACAAAGGATTCAACGGTCGGATACGGGAACCGAGATCCGGGAGTGTGGTCTTTAGCGTACACCCCCCCGGCGGAGCGCTGCCAGGAAAGGCTGCCTCGGGAAGCTTTTTGGGGCTCGCCTCCTGGGGTTCGGACTCTCCCCTCTAATGAGGAGGCCTTGCAAGGTCCTGGCCTTGTTTGACTTGGGCAAAGTGTGCCCGGCTCGGTTTGCCCAACAACAGGCTGCCCGGACTGTTCTAGTGCAAACTATTTGATCTAAACCTTATCCAAAATTTTTGAAAGTTGGCCTGTATGTTGGCGATGACTTAGGAAGCTAGCTGACAAAAAATCAGAATTTAAGTCCGTACTATGCATTAATTACGAATTTACGAATGTCTTGCTACTGCAAAAGCGGCCCTTGACTTCTAACTGCCACAACGGGAGGAGTACAGGTCCAAACTCCATTCCGTCAGTTCCCCTTGCTTCGCGTTCTCAACTGCATGTGATCGGCCACGTCCCAAGTGCAAAAGACCAAAACTCGGCACCCAAAACGCAAACCCTGCTAGAACCTGGCAACTCATAGGGTTTACGTTTCGGAGGCTCTATCCTTGTCAGATTTGACTAGGACCTTGCGCCGTGTCTTGATGTAGAGGGGGGGTGTTGACGCCAGAGCACGGACCCTAAAAACCACCCGGAAGCAGCTTGCCCCAAAATTCCTCTCCCGAAGGCCCTGGCGACGGACGGGCAACTTCCCTCCTCCGGTAACCGGATCCGTCTCGCCAATGGACTCAGAACGTCGACATTGCCCTAGGGACCAAGTTTTGTGGCCAGAAGCCCACCCCTTCTCGAAGAAGCGCCAAACTATCTAATGTGCAACACACTCGTAGTCAATTGGCCTAGGAGGTGGCTGCTGAATACTGCAATGTAGGGCGTAAGTGTTTGTTTCTTTTGCAAAACTGACCGTATAACTTGGTCCCTAGGGTAATTTTGGCATTCGACGACGATGTGGCGAAGTCGGATCGGCATTTCGAACCTCCGCAATGTCCGAACGACAAAACACTTTGGTTTCTGTATTTGTCGCCGCAGGGGCCCAGCGGTTTGATATGTTCTCGGGACCGGATGTTGGATTTTTTGGACCTTCTCGGACCAGGTTCCCGGAACAAAGGATTCAACGGGCGGATACGGAACCGAGATCCGGGAGTGTGGTCTTTAGCGCACGCCCGTGAGCGGCCGCTGAGAAAGGCCTCGGGGAAGCTTTGTGGGGCTCGCCTCCAGGGGTTCGGACTCTCCCCTCTAATGAGGAGGCCTTGCAAGGTCCTGGCCTTGTTTGACTTGCAGAAAGTGTGCGGCTCTACTGCCCAACAACAGCCTGTCCGGGACCGTTCTAGTGCAAACTATTTGATCTAAACCTTATCCAAAACTTCGGCACCCAAAACGCAAAACCCCGCTAGAACCTCGGCAACTCATAGGGTTTACGTTTGAGGAGGCTCTATCCTTGTCGATTCGACTAGGACCTTTGCGCCCGGTCTTGGCGTAGGGGGGGTGTTGACCTTGAGTACGGACCCTAAAACCACCCGAAGCGCCTTGCCCCAAAAGTCCCTCTCCGGAACCGTGATTCGGCTCTGCCAATGGACGCAGAACGTCGACATTGCCCTAGGGACCAAGTTTTGTGGCCAGAAGGCCACCCCTTCTCGAAGAAGCGCCAAACTATCTCATGTGCAACACACTCATAGTCAATTGGCCTAGGAGGTGGCTGTTGAATACTGCAATGTGGTAAGTGTGTGTCGTTTTTTTGCAAAACTGACCGTGTAACTTAGTCCATAGGGTAATTTTGGCATTCCAAACGATAAGCGACGTCAGTATTAAATTTTTTTTTTTTTTCGCAGTTTTTTTTTTTCCCAAAAAAAAAAAAAAAAAAAAAGTGACGTCGTTAAACGACGTTGCTTACGTGGCGCGCCTGCCGACAATGGCGTATGCGGACGATGACGATCGGCCATCGCCTGGCAAAACCGCCGCCACGCCGATATTCCAGCGTCGTTTAACGGCGTCATGTCGACGTGGCGAGGACACTTTGGCGTACCCGGCGGGCATGTCGGCAAAGCCACGAAGGTTCACCGGTCACGTCAGATTTTTAGTCGTCGTTCAACGACGTCATGTCGACGTGGCAGAACACCGTGGCGTGCCAGCCTGGCATGTCAGCAAGCCACGCAGCCGGATGTGCCACGGCCGGCTCACACGTGAGGCGCCGTTCAACGACGTTCACCGACGATGTTTTGACACGCAGCTGCCCGCCAGCCTTTGGCGTAGCAGCATTCATGCCACGCAGCTAATCCGACACGCCATCCCCGAAACGTCGTTGAACGGCGCCGAACGCGGCGTTATCGCCGTTGGAACGACGATGTCGTCGATGTTCGACGACGACCCGTCGTTCTTCGACGTCGCGACGTCGTTGGACGTCGACTATCCCTTGTAGTGTGCCACCACAAAGCGTCCTGCAGGGGACCGTGTAGAAACCCAAGTGTTTCGTTGTTCGGGCAGTGTAGGGGCTGCGGAATAGCGATTTGACTTCGGTAATTGTCTAGAATGGCGAAGTTACCCAATGGACCAAGTTATACAGCCAGTTTTGGCAACGAAAGAAATACGAATACTCTACATTTCAGTATTCCGCAGCCATCTCTAGGCCAATTGACTACGAATCTGTTGGATATGAGCTATTGGCTCTTCTTGGAGAAATGGTGGTCTTCTGCCCATGAAACTTGGTCTCTAGGGTAATGTCGATGTTCTGAGCCCTTTCACAGAGCCAATTCATAGTTCCAGAGTGGGAGAGTTGCCCATCCATGGCCAGGGGCTTTTGGGAGAGGACTTTTGGGGCGAGTTGTTTCCTGGGGTTGTAAGGATCCTTCTTATGGCATCAACACTCTCCTGCTATGTGATGATACGGCGCAAGATCCTGTTCGAATCTGACTTGGACATGAGCTCCGAAATGTAAACCTTGTGTGTTGCTAGGTTATTGTAGGGTTCACGTTGTGGAGGTCGAGTTTTGGCCGTTTGCACTTGGGATGTGGTCGAGAATCTGCAGTTGAAGCGCTGCCAGGAAAGGCTTCCTCGAGAATGTTTTTTGGGGTCCATCTCCTGGGGCTTGGCCTCTCCCCTCTGGTGAGCTAGCCATGTCAAGTCCTGGCCTTATTCGACTTGGAGAAGGTGCCATCTCTTATATCAGACTCAAACAGACAGACAGAGAGAAGTGAAGTGTATTACGTCTTTTGGGAGGCCTCCCAGGCCTATAAGACGACATTATTATATATCATAGTCATAAAAAATTAGATGAGTTTCCAATTCCTCATCCAATTCCTCACTCTCACTTAATGCATCCTCTTCTTCTATGAGGGTATTTACATTTTTAATACAACTCTCTGTATGTTGTAGAGTCTCAATTAAAAGTGATCCAATTCTATTTCCTTCCAATCCAAAAAAGGTATGTAAATCAGACACATTGATTTTTTTTCTTTGAAGGACAACAATCTATTATCAAGAAAAATCAAGATACATACAAGGGACCTGTGACATGGGACTCAAAACCTAGAGGACGAAATAGAACCATCATTCAATTATTTTGGGATTATGTCTATTCCAAAATCGCGCCAAATAAGCGTTATTTTTAGCGCATATAGTGTTTTTCAATTCTATTTTTTGCATTTAGAAAAGTGTAGTGTATGTTGCATATTTGGTTAATTATTTGTATTTACATTAAATAAGGCACAAAAAGGACTTGTTTTCTTGAAATTACATCGATAGATAATATAGCATTAAAACAACAAATATCTTTATATTATAATGTTATTGGGTAAGTATGTCGTCAACGAAACCCTAACCCTATTTTCGACATTTAGGGTTCTCATATGTCCGGCCCAGCTTCTGATATATCGGGCAGTTTTGGTAGGTGATTTGCAGAGGCGATATCATTCGGTGATTTGCACAGGCAATTTGCATAAGCTATTTGGTGGGTAGCAGGGCCAGGACCACACAAGTAAGGAAAAATAGAAGATTTTTGAAGAAGCAGAGCTGAATCATAAGCGTATCAGAACCTTTGCAGCCGGATATGCAGAGCCAAGGATGTAGCTGGTGTTGATCGAAGATTTCTGAGCCGGGTAAGTATGTAGCTGGTTTAGATAGAAGATTTCTAAGCAAGAGACAACATATTTGGGCTACAAATGATGCCGGAGATGGGCGTGATATGCGGAAAAGAGAATGAAGAGATGGGTTGTTAATTGATAACAGAGGAACTTTGCAACAGAAGTATAACCAGAATGGAGGATCAGAATCGAAGCATTTGTAGCAATCCATGACAAGGTACTTTTCCTACAAAACATCCCAGCCTATGACAATGATTTCCATATTTCTTCTAATTTTGAAATATCAACCATCAGATTCTTGAAAAATGATGCCACATACTTATATAATATGCTTCATTCCTTATGGTATTCTTCAATAACATAGCTACACAGTAATTAACATAGCTACACAGTCATGGCAAACATTACCACCAAATCTAAGAGAGAAGAATAGTAACAAGAGCAAAGGGGAAGCTTTAGTCAGTCAGCTGGAAAGTTCATTTGGTGCGGAATAATGGGTTGTCTGCAGTAACCTGTCATCCGAGTTATGTTTTAAGCACATCCTTTTTCATCTACTCTCCAATACATCCTTTTCCATGACATTCTAGATTTGTGTACGGTTCCCTTTGTTTTTTGAATTTTCTTCCCTTTTTTTCTTTGGTTTTGTTTTGTTCTCTCTTAATCTTTGTTTTGCTTATGTGCAGAGTTTAGATGGCTCATCTTTAAGAGCTTCCTTCAGACCATTGTCCAGCAGCAGAGCTTTAAAGCCAAAAAATAACCTAAAGCCTTCTAAGTTGCATAGCATGCAGAGAAGACATGTTCCTTATGTGAAAAAGGCCATTTTGCGTAAGTCCTTCAGATAGCAGTTCCAAAATAACCAGTAAATCTCCTCTGGATCCCTCAGCTCTTTTCTGATGGCATGATAATGAAGATATTACCAATATCTTACTGTTCTTGCCAAATATGCACAGAAGATTAACACCATACTCATTTTGTACTTTTGGAGCACATATCTCATAAATTGATGCTTCAGTTGGCTGGTAGCTTACGAGGATGACTTCAATTGAAGTTTCGTCAGATCTCAGCCAAAAGTTCTCACTGCCAAAACATTTAGGATGCAGATTGGATAGATCACTTTGTAAAAGTAGAGGCTTTAAGTAATTCCAGAAAACGGCAGGATTGTAGAGCAGGTCTGGACATCATTGTATAAAATTACTGAGATAGACAGCTCTAAGCATGTCTACTGGTGCCAATTTAAGTTAACCTGTCATTACTCCTACAAGTTCATGTTCATTACTCCCCCATGTTCATGTTACAATTGGCTCACGTTTTTATTGAGTACTTAGAAAATCGTTCAGTTGACTTATTTATATGTGCTACATATGTGATATTCAATACTGAACAGCGAACAGTATGCAAGCAGAGACATGGCCCAGCAGATATGCCTTGCCTTTAAGCCAAAGAAGAATAAAAGTCAAGGAATTATATTAAATTTTGTCACTTAACTTACTGCACAATTCAATGAACAAGCTGCATTCTGCTACAGACAGATTCATGGAAAATTGAGCACATTCATGGAAAATGGAATATATTTAGAGTGAAGATTTCTACAACATCTACCATGTTCTCAATGAATTCTTAAGAATGAGATAAAGTGTAGCAACCTTTATGTAAGGATTAGAAGGTGAAAATAGAGACAATACTGTAAATCATCTAATGTACAAGTAAACAAAGAAATATGCAAGCCTTTTCTCCAAACAAATGGACACGATGGCTCTAAACCTTCTTAGCTTTCAAGAAATCCATTCAAGCTACTTGCTAGATTGATTACAAGAGTTTAGACACATGTGCATACCAGCTGGATATCAAGACATAAACCACAATTAAGATATACTTAAAATCTTCTTCTAAAGCTGGATATCAAGACATAAACCACAACTAACCTTATACCTAGACATACTTATACCTAGACATACACAAGACAAATCGTTGATCTATCCACAAAAGGTGGGCAATCTCTTATAATTTAAGAACATCTAAAAATCAACTTGAAATATAAATAGACGTCCTTAGTCCTTGATACATGTAATGATTTCCTTTGTATTGAACGTAGACAGCCTATGCCCTACATTAAGGCAAAGGCATTGACATCTTTATTCAAAAAAATGTTCGATAATGCATGTCTTTACGAAAGTGATCCAATGGTCGAAATTTGATGCCATAAGATGGCCAAGATTCTATGTTAGGCTTAAGGTTTAGGTTCATTGCAGTTTTACGTGCGTGCAATGTAGACTATAAGTGCATGCATGCATATCATCTACATGTTCCAAGTAAAGCCCAAGAACGCGAAGCATCATTATCACCACACGCTTTTCACATTGCAGTCGAAACATTTACAGGCTTCCAACCTATGCCCAGCAACGCTGGGAATCGTTACTAGTACTTAAAATAATAAATTTTTTATTGACATCACATAATAAATAATCATTTACTTATCGAAATCAAGCATATATAACAATATGTAAAAGTAAAATTGCTCCAAATATTCACATAATTTTAACAATCTTAAATTTGGAGTTATGATATTTTAGGCAAATAGAGGTGGATATCTATACAACTAATAAAGAAAACGTCCTCTAAAATGCTTTGAAATGCTTTGAAATAGAAAAGTGTGACAAAGTGAAATCGCGCTTGGGAGGATTTCAAAAGCTGTGGACAACAAATAAAGCTCATAACTCGCGCTTGGGGCGATTTCAAAAGCTGTGGACAACAAATAAAGCTACAAATAAAGCTCATAACTGCATCTCCAGTTATTTTCCATCTGCACGAAGTTATTCTCCATCTGCACGACTGGGCAGCTTCTTCCTAAGCTTGGCTCCAATATCTTTGGCTGCAGATGTTTCTTGCTAGTTTCCTAGTTGCAACATCTGATTTTCATTTAATTATCAGCCAACATACTAGGCATGTGCTTTAGTTTAATAACTCTACCAAGGCCTTCCAAAGAACTAAAGCAGTAGCAGTTTACAATTTAGCAGATCACAAAGAACTAAAGCAGTAGCAGTTTACAATTTAGCAGATCACAAAGAACATTTTGTCACAATTTAGCAACCACAGAGAACATTTTCTCATAATTCCATGATAATCTACTCCAACCAGCAATTTAACTTTTGAAGAAACCTGTTGTAAAAGAATTCACATCAAGGCCTCAGTCCTGTTATGCCCATCAAAAACTCCAAATAACTCCAGGGTTCTAATAAAAGAGAAGCTCCTTGCTGTTCCGATGTCTAATAAGCCAAATTCAATAACCTAGAAGTGAAAGCAACAATAAATCTTGTAGTAAGACCCAAAGAAAAGGCATGCACAATAATCGATTCCCTTGCATCCAACTAGAAAGTGATCTTTTCCTCTTTGTCTCCCCACCTCCCTCTTTAGCTTCAACCTCTAATTTCATTTGAGCAACTGCTGCTGGACGTGGTAACTTCCTTCTGACTAGTGCCCTCAACCTCTGGCACTCGCCTTCAAGGCAGGCAATCTTTTTCACATGGTCAAGTTGTTGTTTATTGGTAGCTTCTGCAGCCCTTTTACTGTATTCTGTTTCGTCATTCTTAATCTCAACCTCTTTAGTTAAAACTTGAAGCTCGTACGTCAGCTTCGCATTTTCCCTTGTGGCATTCTCTAACTTGACTTGAAACACCTGAGACTCTGCCTCTCTTTCATTCTTTCTTCACTAATGTGTGCAAGACTTTTTGCACGTTCTTGAAGGGACTTCGAGAAAACAGCATTCTGTGCTTGCGACTCCATGAGCTTGATACCCATTTCCTCCAACTTCGCTTCAAACTCTGAACGAACCTTGTCCCATTCCCTTGTTCTGCTTACTACTGCCTCATGAATTTTCTGCTCTTGCTCCTCCCTGACATACCGAAGTTGCCTCATGCATTCCTTCAAAGCACCATTCCAATCCAAGTTTCTGTTGAACTGTCAAATCTAACTGCTTTTTCAGTTTTGCACCGAAATAGGATAGAGCTGCTTCTGTATCCTGCATCTGAAATAGTTAAGAGCTGCACAAGCCTCAGGAAGAAACTAAGCCACGAATCTATGGCTAAACAAGCCAACAGACAACATTTGGACCATCTCCTTTGTATTCCATCTTCTTTATTGCCTCGATACCGGAATAAGTTGTACCTTAGGTCACCAGAATGGGCTCAGTCATCCTCAGCTATGTATCTCCCTTCTTGCCTCAGTCGAAATGGGCTAAGTAGGCGCCATAGCATGAAGAGGCCGTAGCCTGAAGAATAGGCGCCATAGCCTGAAGAAACGGCGCCATAGCCCGAAGGCGCCGCTGGACGAGGGGCAGGACGCAGAGAAAGAGAAGGAAAAAAAACTGGAAAAAAAAATTGGGCGTGGGGCCTATAAAAAACTGAAAAAAGGGACTGTAAGGAAAAAAAAACGACGAAGAGGGGGGAAAGTGAATAAATTAGGGGGGAAGTTTTCAAGAAAGTGACGGGTGCGGACGGAAAAAGAGAAAAAGCGACTGGAAGAAAAAAACGCCTAAAAGCGACGGAAGCTGCGCACAAAAAAATCTCCCAAAATTAAGACATATTCTTAAAATAATTGAATGATGGTTATAGTCCACTAAGCAAAACCACCCATACACAGTATATACTCACACTCCTTGTGCCACCTTGAGGCGTTTAATGGCCTCATCACAATCAACATGATCTACCACATCGAGATGATCATCAACAGACATCAAATTATCATGCCACTGAATAGAACGAGGCGGGATAACCTCGTGAGATGACCTAACAGATTTCTTCCTTGCCGCCTTCTTCCAATTGACCTGCTGCCATGACTCTTTTGTGCACAGAAGATTAGGACCATCAGCCATAAGAACCTCAGAAATATGAGAGGAAGAAGCATCAACATGGAGAGAAGAATGCACTACAGGTACAGATGATGGCGCTAAAGACGACACTGTTGGAACTGGAATTAGAGCATCTTCCATGGATGAGGAGTGCAACACAACTGGTAAAGGTTGATCATGAATAGATGAAGAAGTAACAACGGGAGCTTGAGCCTGAGAAGAAGGTTGAACAGATGCCTGAGATGCACGAGTGTCTCGATGAAAGCTAGCAAAAGCCTCCTTGTCGAAACAGACGGGCTAACTGGACCATTCGAAGCTTAAGATCCAACTTCTTATACCAAGGCCCACTTTTCACCACTATACAACCGGTAAAGCCGAGTCCACCGGCATTGAGACACAAATCCTCGGACCGCTCATGATGGAATGTGAGAAATGAACCCCAAGACCGGTTGCAATTGCAACTAGAAATTGATGGGCCATTAGATCGGGAGGAAGATTAGGTATCGAGAACCAACAAGGCATCTTTAATGCGAACCATATCTGGTGTAAAACCGTGAGAGTAATATCGATACATCATATACCCCCACTAAGTGGATCAATCCCTCTTGATACCAAAGAGTCCATCGCATCACTACTTTCAAACATAATAAGAACAAAGTTTTTCGCCAACAACTTGATGGACCTAAAAGGAGGAAGGAAGGCTTCTCAAAAGCCGAGATAACCAAATACTCTGAACCGTGAAAAATCCAAATAGCCACCAGTAAAATAACCAAGGACTGCACAGAGGATAGGTTCTCAGCACACTTAATATGAGCTTGATGGTCCACCTCAACCACAGGAATACCAGAACCTTCAACTACATCCTGACAGTCAGACTGGTAAAATATATCATTTGGAGGCAATTGTTGTTGAAGCTGAATCTGTCGAGCTTTCAATATGTCCAAGATTGCGGACAACTCATCCTTACTCCCTTCAGACAATACCTGTAAAGCAGCTGCTACCCTTGCCTTTCTAGATGCACTAGATATATCTTTACAAAGCCAATCACTAAATCTTTGATATGAAACTTTTGTAACAGAATTAGATGACTTTCAAGCACTATCATTTGCCTAGGGCTGAGCATCTACATTAGGACTGGATTCTGTACCTGTTTGATGCAAATTCCCATTAACTTCCACTCCCTTACTTGCAGCGCCTTGCAAGGAAGGAAAATCCCTTTCTTCAAGAACCCCTGGAGCAATCACCAACGATGGCAAAGAACTTTCAATTGAATTATTTACCTCTTTTTGCACCGTATCTAGGGGATCACGTATCACCAAACTGGCGGTAGCTTCACGCCGTTTTGCCGCAGCCTTAAAAGCTAGAGCAATATCTGTCTTAACAAGATTGCATATTAAACGGGAGCAAATCATCGAAACGAGAGCAAAAGGAATATTCTTAAAAGATTCCTTTTTTTTTACGAAAAAGGGGGTAAAATGAGGTTAAAAAAAAAAGTTGCATCAAATTCAATTTTGACCCCCCTCCAAATGACTAGTTTTTTTGTGGAATGAAAGAATTGATTTTTTTAAAGTGACACTTTTCAGAGCAAATAGAATGTTCTTGTCTATGTTTTTAGACAGAAACTCTAATTTCAAAGGATAAAATATTTAACAAAAAATTGAAGTAAAGTCTGTAACTGATACTGTAGTATTCTAAAAATTTGAAGATAAAATCTTCATATTCACATGCAAAATTTACAGTCTTTTTCTAAGACTCAGTTATGTGCAAAAGTGTGAGGAGTGATGAAGGAGGGATCGAGGACGTCATCATGTTCATTTATGCCATCCTCATCTCCTTCACTTCTTTCACTGTCACTGGAGGAAATGCTTGAGTTGTCTTCCTCATCACTATCAACAGATGGTGAAGCATTGCCACCACCACTCCCTTCTTCATCCTCTTTCTTGTAATTACAAGCCTTTTTAAGCAAATTAACAGTTTTTTGGCGCAGACGATTGTCTGATTTCAATTTAAAAGCATAGCATAATATAGTCACATCATTCAAGTTCAGCTCATCTCTACAACCCACTTTCTTAGACTTCTTCCCTTTTCTTTGACTTCTCATTTCTAATTCATACCTACCTTCAAAAGCATTTTCTGAACGTGTCACCAGCCAGTGAATCTTGAGTTTAGTTACTAAGCCTTCCTCCTTGACTGTGTCAAGAACTTTTGCTATTCAAAAGGGTCGACCTTTGTCATCTTCCTCAGTTGGAAGAGCAATCAGCATACCTTTGGCAATTTCTGTGATATTGCCTCGAGGCTCATTCCTACGTCTTGGTCCAAGGTACATGACTCGATCCTCGTCTTCCTCTGCTGCAGGTGCTATTGTAGCATTGCTTGGACCTGTTTGGTTCTGGGGTTGATGGAAGGTGTCAGGCCATTGAAACGGTTCTTGAAACTGTCTTAGAGCTAGATTTTGCAAGACCTCTTTCTGGTCAAGAAAGAAATTTGTCCACCACAATTGATCTTCTTCTGAGAAGTACTTGAAGCTTGAGGAAATGCCATTTTCAATGGCTTTTAGGGATGTCAATGGGGTACTTTTCTTCTGCTTGGACTCCTTAGGATTTTTGAGAGGAAGTTGCTCAGCATGCTCTATGAGGCAATCAGCAAAAAATTTAGTGGCCCCGGTGGGCCATTTGGCCACAAATTACAGGTTCATGCAAAATGCGACGGCCAGCTTGAGTAGGATGCCTTACCTACGGACTACCTGCAGATTCGCCATTTCGTGGCACTTTATTGCCTATTACGCTATTAGAATGGCCAATTAGATGTTTGCTAATTAGAGTGGTATTGACTTTGGGGCCAATTTAGTCCCAAGTGAGAACTAGATATACTTATGGAATGGCCATTTAGGCCACTTGGCCAAATCCTGTAATGCCTTAAGTTCGCCAAGTCTTAACTTATTAACAGCCCCCTCATAAATTCGTCACTTATGGGGGGCTAACATTATTAGAAATTTTTATTCCTAAATATCTCTACCAACTAAGAATAATCCCGCTCTTTTGGAAAATCAAATGTCGAGGCACTTTTCAATCCTCTTTACGAAGACTCTGGCATTTGTTTTCTGATTCTCCCTACTAGTAATATGTGCATTATTGAAATATATGGGGTATGAATTAAAATTCATACAACATGTAACTTAAATACATTTAGATAGGGTAGCGACTTTTTTATGTTCGGGCAACTAGCTCTATATTTATCTAGCTAAAAATTGCCATTTGAGCTACACATTATTAGATACTAGTAATGGTGCCCAGCGTTGCTGGGCATAAGTTGAGAGCTTGTAAATGTTTTGGCTAAAATGAGAAAAGCGTGTAGTAATAATCCAACTTTTGTAACCAAGCCGAATTTTGGCCGAATGCAGTGGAAAAGTAGTTTGAACCTATAAAGGATTTTCAACATTACACAATACCATGGGTTTAATGTTGTGTTGAGGGGTTGCAACTGCAAGGACCCTAAACATAAAAGACGGGTGCTAGAGAACTTATGGGAAATGTAGTTTCTTCGGAAAAAAAAAAGGCCAAGCAAATTTACGTGTAGCTTTTGAATCACCACAATTCTTGCTATTCAGATATGTCCCAAGATGCAGCATTTGAAGTTGCCTGATGCTGCTCCCAAAACCGTAGTAGATTGCTCCTTTGCTTCTCTTATTCACGGAATCATAAAACAACTGTGTTCAAAAAAACTAAAGACTGTGAGCCTCTTAAAGTTGAAATGTTTATACATGAAATGGAGACACTTGCGCCTATTGTAAGAGATTTATTCAATGAAGCGATCACCGGGAGCTTTTCTAACAATGGTATCTACCATAAATATGTGGGGAGAAATTGCAATCTATCTGATGAGTCTCGTATCGATGCACATTTTAACTATGGTGGTTATGCTAATGGCAATAATCTGAAATGACTGTTCTAAGAGTGATGTAAGGCCGTTGAGTTTAATGTAGTTACAACACATTTGTTGAAAGACATTACGGGTTCATTAAAAACCTAGTTTGGCCATGTCCAACTGTGAAGTTTGCGAGCTGATGCGACTTCATTATCAACCAAAAGCTAATGTTGTATTAAATATAAATTTGAGAGCAAAGTCATGCATATTAATATTATGCCTCGTGTTTTAAGATAACTTTACAGAGCACAACATGAACATTGTTCTCGTCCAATCATTTTACCTCGCATCTTTGATCGAACAGGCACAACCAACCATGAACGCATGATCTGGTCTAGCCTTGGATTATGAAGCCACGGTGGATGAATTATGAAGAGCAATATGTATGAAGAGCAACATGTATAACATGAAATGATTTGGTTTGGAACAGTTTAGTCAACTCGCAAAACCGAGATGCCAATTTTTCGAAAGCAAATAATTCCATAATATATCCGATTCATGTTCAACTTTTAACCGGGTCTACATCATGCCGCCGGTAACTAATATCAAGTATAGGCTATATTATGCATAAGAATCGTTTGGTCTGCATAACCAACGAGTTGTTTCGCATAGTTGCAACAACATTTGCATGTTATATTTCATAAAGTTTAGTCGAGTATGTACAATTTACAATAATCGTAGTAGCATAGACTGAAAAGAAATTCAAATCTTCCATCACCATGAGGATGTATAAATGAGCGTAAATAGTGCAATCCTCGTGCATAGTCTAGAAAAAGGGCACAAAAAAAGCATGATGTCCAAAGCAATTTATTTTGTCATGATTTAAGACATACCAGTATAAAGCAAAGCATTCCTCCTCTGTTGCATCGATAAGAGTTACAATCCGGTTGGGGTTATCGGCTTTGGCTATAGTATTGATATTTCGCCACTATAGATGCAAGAACCTCAATCCTATGGGGACCTCGCCCGATTCGATGCCATTAACTTATTTTCAATTTTTTAAAATCGTCTTTGAAAACATCAATGAAACCTCCCCGGAAAAGCCATGCAGACCCTATTTGGTGTGGTGGTTCCCTTCTTTTTTTTTTTTTTTTTTACATGGCCATGGCCATGGCCCCTTGTTGAGAAGGGAAGGAAGAGAAGTAAGGAACTGTGCATTTTTTTGCAAATAAAAAAAACAAATGTTATTCAATCGTGTCTAATATGCAAAGCAAAAGCTTGTTCTATTGGCCAAGCTGTGCAAGAACATGCACATAAGTAAGGAACTGCTTTGCATTTTTTTGCAAGTAAAAAACACAAATGTTATTCAATCATGTCTAATATGCAAAGCAAAAGCTTTTGTACCTATAATAACAACTCGAGGTTCTTGACTTTCTTCATTGTACTTCCATGCAGTTAAAAATTTATGCAGGAGTTAAGTACAGCCATGAGTGTCGAGATATATGATATCGAGATCACCATCTTGCTGCTAGACGTGATGTCACAGCACTGACAGCACTCAGCACATAAGTGCTGACAAAGCACCTTATCAGCACTGAGCGCCGACCTAACTAAGTAACGACTGTTATTAGTGGGCGGTGGGTGAACGGCTAAGACTCTTCTTAGTATCACCGTTGTGTTTATATCATTGTATGTCATGTATTGATAGCATTGAATACAATTCCTTTTTGCTTTGTTTTGGGAGCTTGCGCTCTCGGAATTCAGTGTGCATCCCTTTCTCTCCCTTTCTTGGTGCAACCTTGACATGGTATCAGAGCATTAGGTGTGCTGAGATTGATTCAAGATCAACACAGCAATGGAGAAGGATGCAAGCTACAACCAGATTACCTTCCCTGGCGGTCATGCGATTCAAATCTTTGACGGCACAGGTTTCCAGCAATGGAAAAGCGGAATGATCTTCATTCTCAAAGATGAAGGAGTTTGGGGAATTGTCAATGGCCAAGAACCTGCACCGGATGCCAAGAATATTGCTGATTTGCATGTTTGGCAGCGCCGAGATGACAAGGCGATGGCATATATCGGGTTCTCTTTAGCTGACTCTATCCTTGATGAGTTCCAGCAAGAGAATAGCCATGATTTGTGGCATGCTCTCATTGAGAAGCATGACCAAAAGACCCACATTATTGGGCATTTGCATCTTTGAGGCAACAAACACGTATTGGGAAGAGAGAGAGAGTCTTAACCAAGATCGCATGAAGCACGCCTTCCAAAGATATTGAAGCTTTTGGAGAAGAGCATCGATCTCACAATCGATGCAACTATTTTTCTTCCTCAGATCATTACCTAATGCATTTGATTCTTTGTGCGGCAGCTTCATGCAAGACAAAGATATGGGCTTCCATCAAGCAATCACTTCTATTAAGGAGGAGATCCACGATGAGGCAAGATGCAGGTAAAGATGATCATGCCACTCTCTTTGCAGCAGGGCATTCAAAGACTCAATCTACCATGAATGGGGATGAGCATGATGAGGAGGAGAAGCACATTGGCCGCAGATTATCTCTTCCTATTAAGCATGAAGTAGTGGATGTAGATCCTTCTACTTTCGGATATCGACGATGCAAAGGTAGCACCCAATAAATGGATGCCAATTTCTAATATTTCAGCACCTTGAAGCAAGGATTAGTAGATACCTCAGCCATTGAGCTAGGATATCTTGATGTGGCCTTCATCTCTCCATTTTCAGGCAATGTAGCAACACTTCATCAAGTGGCATTCATTTCTGATACTTTGGCAGCGTTTATGCAAGGAGGCACTCGAGGGGTCTAACACCCGATCAACCTGATTTTTACGTTGGGATTACGAAACTTCCAAAGACTTACAAAGACTTCCAACACTTCCGGCACTGCCGGTGCTTACAAGACCCCGTTGTTTTACGATCACGGCCTTGAGATCTTGACACATCCGATCTAGGAGGAGATCTTGACCCATCTGATCCAGGAGATGATTTTAATCATCCTGATCAAGGAGGAGTTGAATATGCATCATATATGATCATGATTCTAAAGCAAGGAGGAGCAATTGACTCTTTACTTCTAGCAACACTTGATCAAGGTCAAGCGAAGGTACTAAGGTTTGATTTTCATGGAGAATTTCGAACTAACATTGTTGGAGTAGCTGCATTTGTGGTTATTGAATCCACAAGCCTTAACGGAGTAATCATCTTTGATACTTCTATTGCCTACATCGAGGATATGCATGAAAACAATTTTCATCCTCCTCTTGGCAAAACAATTATGGATATCAAAGACAATCCTTCTCGACTTACTGTTCCTGATACAGTAGTTGATCAGCAGGTCTATTTACCTACCAGAGAGAATAGAGCCGATCTCTTCATGCAAACTTGGTTTTTGAGCTTTTCGGATGACCCTGATTAAGCAAGCCTTGACCAAGATTCAGATCTTATCTCCAGGAGGAGGAGGCTGAGCATGGAGATGGCGATCTCTCATCAAGGAGGAGTGTCGAGATATATGATATCGAGATCACCATCTTGCTGCTAGACGTGATGTCACAGCACTGACAGCACTCAGCACATAAGTGCTGACAAAGCACCTTATCAGCACTGAGCGCCGACCTAACTAAGTAACGACTGTTATTAGTGGGCGGTGGGTGAACGGCTAAGACTATTCTTAGTATCACCGTTGTGTTTATATCATTGTATGTCATGTATTGATAGCATTGAATACAATTCCTTTTTGCTTTGTTTTGGGAGCTTGCGCTCTCGGAATTCAGTGTGCATCCCTTTCTCTCCCTTCCTTGGTGCAACCTTGACAATGAGCAGCCCTTGTTGCTGAACGGAACTATGCCTGTTGGAACCCATTCATCAGCATGCAACATAAGCAAACAACATAAAAATTTATCTAGTCTTCCTTATGCACCAGAATGGTTAACCGATTCACCTCACATGAATGGCTAGGGCCGATTTATCAGACATAAAATACCCACCATGTAATCAATACCCATTTTGTTTTATCGATCACAATATGCTTATGTCTGTCTTGGAAACTAAGAATCACAGAAGGAAAAAACTTACTTCAAAATCTAAAGCTAGAACCTTCTACTAAAAGAGAGCAAACATACAAATTTGCACCTTTTTCTTCTAAAAGCAGCAATGCAATGAAAATATTCCAATACACTCACCAGGAGCAGGAAGATTATTGGAATGAGAATTGCATATGTTGTTTAAGTCACCAACTGATAAGCTTGAACGGCTCCATCCTCTGTTTGCACTTATCATTTTTGTGGATAGAAGGCAAGCCAAACTGCTCAAGCAGACTGTATTCCACAGGTGGCAGTGCACCGGAATGAGAACCAGCTCAAGGCTATGCCATTCAATGTGCTCCTGAGATGATGCAGATCTGTGAGTTCTATCCATAGCCTCTTAGGAAAATCGGCAAGAGACTGGCTTCTTCAGCAACCGAAACATCAAATCCGGCATAGAGCAAGAAGAAGGGCAAGGAAACCATGGCAAGCACTGGCTATCGAACCTTCAAGTAACCGATCGATCAAATCCGGCTATTGTAAAGGAAAGGAAGAGCGAGAGCGAGAGCTAGGAGGGAAAAATTGGACCGTCCAATCTTTAGATTAAATCCAAGCGGTCCGATCCATTGATTTCATCAAATCTGCGCCGTCGAAAGTTTTAGGGTTTTATGCACGACATACACTAAAACTTTATAATAAAGGATTTGGTTCAGAAATCGCCAATTGGGTTGCAGCCGCATTAGAAAAAAATAGGAAAAATGGCCAGTTCAAGCTACACTTTTGGGGGCATATTTTACAAGGAATGGCCAATTCATTATACTTATACAAAATTATAGGTCCCTTAAAATTTTCCCTGGAGGCAATGGTCTGGAACAAATTTAAGGAAGTGCAATCCCTCTGCTGGACTCCAATCCTTAGTTGTGGTGTACTTCTTCCCCTGTAAGAAGCTTTCTCCATCCTTCAAGTAGAACTTGATGTGATGTTGAAAGGTAAGATCATTCAACTTGTTCACAGCCAGTTCTCTATCTGAACGTTGAGGAAAAACAAACTCTCTAAAGTCTGCAGTCTCTTTAAGAAGCTCGACCACTGGAATAGGAGTGTAAGAATCTTCAATGACTCGAAATAAAATAGGAAGACAAAAAGCTTTCTTCCTTCTAAGGCGCACAGAAAATCTGTTGAACATCCGAGCTTTACTTTTCTGAAGATCCTTAGCTCCACTAGCATAGCACAATAAGCAAAGAGTGTTTGATTCTTGTTCTCTCTTGTAGTATTGTCAAGTTGCAAGTAGAGCACAGGTGGTAGTTGCTCTTGCTCGCACAGGACCTTATTAAGGATTGTAATTGTCAGGTTTGGGTCACCATGCAAGTTTGGATACGTCAAAAATACTTTGCACTTTAGACTTCCTTTAAAGACCATGGCTCCTACAAGGTGGACTTTAACAAAACATTCCTCTGGCACATCTTTTGGAATATTTAGGAAATGGGGTAGAGTTGTCTTTTTTTCCATCAATTACAATGGACATATATTGCAGTGGACGTTCAAGAGCTTTTTTTCTGTGTTTGGCGAGCTTTCTTCTCTCTGCTACTTGTTGTTCACGATGTCTGGCAAGATTCTGTTGCACAATGTCTGTAAAAGAAATCAGGTTAAAAAAATTTTCTTCAAAGCAAGTGATAGGATGGAGGACATGAGCTTACTTCTTTCGACCTCTGTCTTTGCAGTTTCTCGTTGACTTTTTAATTCTGCACATCTCGAGCAAACAGACATTCTATGTCTCCTTGGAATTTTCACAAGGCCAAATTCACTTTTCCACAGTCTGGTGAAGTGTGAGTAAGAGATGTGCTGAAACTGAATGCATGTCTCTTTGTATTCTTGTCTTTTTTTGTAATATTGTCTGTGAGATGATACATGTTGCTATTAGGCAACTTCTCACATGTCTCTCTAAAATATTTCTCCATCCATGTAACAGCAGCCAGGGCATGCATAGTTACAACTCTTCTTGGTCCACAGGGCCCTAGACGGTGGACAACCATGAAGCATTTTTAGCAGACTTGTTCACGGTTAATGTAGTGCAAGAAGGTGCTGCGGTCTGGTCTTACATGATAAGCTAAGTAGGCATTCAGTGCGCCAATGTCATTGAACTCAGAAGTTGTCTCTAAATCTTTCGTAGTTTGGCCATGTTAAATCTGTTGATGCAACCCAATGAGCAGCATTTAGTTCTCAGGAGTCTTCTCATTTTGTGTTCATCCATAAGGTTTCTTCTTCTTACAGAAGAGCATGCTCTCAAACTAAAATCCACCTTGAATTTCTTTGAAGATTGGCTGGAGAACATGTAATCTCCTTGTTCCGTTTGGTGTCATCATCTTCGATGAAACTTCTACTCTAGGGGTAACCTCCTCCTGTCTCCGATTGGTGTATTTGTAGAGGAAAACAGACCAATGGAAGTTGTTCCCGGAAAAGGCGGTAGTACAGTTGTTAAAGGATGGTGATGGCCCATAAGAGGTTGTGGCATCAGCTGTTCTTGTACCATCTTGAAAAGGAGTTCTTGCAAACATGTCCTTTAGAGCGGACTAGAATTCTGCAAATCCATGTGTCACAACCGTTGTGTGAAGAGGAGTACATGCTGCAGCATCGTCCTCATTTGTAGTGAAGTCCTGGTGAGAGAAATTATAGTGAATCTCACAGTCTTCTGTGTTTTCTGTGTTCCTTGTATGTTTGCACGAAGGGGGCAAAACTACAAAAGGGGGGGGGGGGTATCTTGTTCTTGAGCACCCGTTGTTGTGGAGCATCTGTAGGTCCGGGGGATGGAACGAAGGGTGGTGGCAGCATGCTCCGAACTGGTGGTGATGCTTTGGAAGGAGATTCCAGTGTCATGTCTACTTGACTTGGTGACGGTTGGAAGGGTGGTGGAAGTCTGTTACATGCTGGACTCGGTGTCTCTTCGAGAAGCAAGAACGATGAAGTAGAGGTAGGAGTCGGAGAATACCGGTCTTCAGAAGAAAAGAAGTTGTTCCCGAGCGTGTCCTCAGAACTAGACGAGCTTGAGACAACGAAAGGTGGTGGAAGTTTGTTGACGAAGCGGTTTGTCATCTTAAGAACTGCAAAACAGTGTAGGGAAATGAGAAACTTTCTCTACTGCATAGCTTTTCTTATTCCCGAATACAAGCCCACCTGGTACAAGAAGAAGTTCATGTAACAATTAAGTGAAAGGCAAACTAAAAGCTATTCCGGAATACACTCGAGCAGAACAGTAAGGCTAAATGTATTCCACTTCACATAGAAAACGAGCAAGACGAAATGGATACCTTTAAAAGGAAATTTTGGCGCCTTCAGTTGCGTATTCCAGTCTCTGAGCTCAAGTCGCCAGCGCCAGCGCCTCGAATATAATATTCAGAGACTGTATTCCGATCCACATAGAGAAGGCATGGACAGGTAAGCAACAAAGTACAACGTACAATCATTTTTAAGCTTGTTTCTTATTCTGGAATACAGTTTCACCTTCGCGTGAAGGCGAAGCCAAAGTGTATTCCGGAATACACTTTTGCTTCAATGTGTCTGCTGAAGTGTATTCCGGAATACACTTTGAAGTGTATTCCAGAATACACCTTCGCGAAGGTGGAAGTATATTCTGGAATACACTTTCGTGACTTTTGATTTTAAAAGGACAATTTTTTCGCATTTTCTCGTCAATTTTAGGCGTTTTTTCTGCTTTTTAGACTTGTTTGGGCCTGTTTTTTTGTCAAGGGCGCATTGTTGTTTTGGCCTTTTTGTCCTCTTTCTGTACTCTTTTTATCATTTGTTTAAGACATTGTGTATTCTGGAATAGTTTTATGCCAGTGTTTTCACTAAAAAAATTGTGTTTACTCACATTTTGTACAGGCAAGAAGGCAGCAAGAAACGGGTTGATGATACTATTGCGCCTGGGATTTACGAGAACTTTCAAACTCAGTGGTTCTTTACAAGGGGTACAGCTGGAAAGTACAGTACCCTTACTTTCTTACATGTCTGTCGGAGCCCTGGTGCAAAAAGGTACGATGACAGAGAATTTGTCTGCATGGGCACCATACAAGCTGTGAGTGAAGTAGCTGGGGAGTCGGGACAACAAGGGAGACTATCGTTTGCAACATCCCAAGGTTTCATTCATGTAGATGAAGCCTTTTTTAGATTGGTCAAAGTAAACCCACTGGCACTTTACAAGTATGTTTCTCACTATATCAACAAGAGATCGCTCAGTGCCATAATCAACGACGTTCGAAGCACACAAAGCGAAGACTTCGCCCACAGCGAGTCAGAGCAGGGGGAAGAGGAAGACCAAGGGAATGGATCAGGGAGTCCATCAAGGTCTGCGAGCCCATCAGGGAGTCCATCAGATTCGGAAGAGCAGCCACCATCACCACCGCCAAAGAAGCAGAGGCAAACCATAGCTGCTAAAGAGCCTAAAAAAAGGAAAACTGCTGTAATTGTAATAGAAGATGCTCCTCAGGAAGCACACAAGAAGAAGAAGGGGAAGGGCAAAGCACCTGGTGTTGCCATTAAAGAAAAAAAGGTTGATAAAACAGCAGAGAAAATGGAAGAGATTAACCTGCACAAATTTGTGCAAGGTTTCATTTATTTGCCAGTCACATCAATGAAGCTTCCTCCAAAAAATGAAGCTGGAGAACGACCACTGCAGGTTCGAAAGATATATGCAGATCATCTAAGGAACCTCAAGGACAGAATTCAGAGCAATCCAAACGCCCATGTTGCTCCTATTGTTGTTCTTGTTGATAGAGAACAGTGCAAAACTCCTGCAGAGTACGATAGAGAAAATGCGGACACATATACGCATTATGTTTTGGATGGGAACCACAGCTTCAAGGCCAGGAGGCAATTATACAAAGAAAAAAACAATCCTAGGTACTTGTCTGTCCTCTGTGCAGTCTACTGTGGTTTGACCGACGAAGAAGCCAAGATCGTTGCCAACACTCACAACGTTGACAACGAGTACAAGTTAAAAATGAGCTTCGTCGATAAAATTAGATTTATGCACAGAGAATATGTCATCTTCAAGGAAAAGTACGGAGAGGATTTAAAGAAGCCACAGTACTCCCTTGAACTTAAAGAAGCTTGTGCCATTGAGTGTTGCCTTAAATACGACGAGGCGAACAAACGGGCGTCACTCAATGGTCATGACAACTGGTTTCAGCTAGCATTCAGGGATGGCCGGGTATGTTACAAGCGTATTCCAGAATAAAATTTAGTGTGCAACTAGCTTTTAAGTTTCTTATTTTGTTTGTAGATCTGGGAGCTCCAAAATGAAATATTTAATATGTTTGAGCATGGTGAGCTAAAAAGTAAAGGCAAGGTCTCGGAGAAGAAGAAAGGCACCGACGTGCCAAAGAAAGAAATTACTATCACCTTCACGCCCGGAGGGAGAGATGCGGGGGTTTACCGACACCTGAAAGTTACTAGAACGGCTTCTGCAGAAGGTGGTGGACAAGGAGTTCACACTCGAAGAAATGTCGAAGGAGTTGCACAAGTAAGCATTACCATCATTGCTGCCTTTTCACTTGTAGAATTCTACAACTACCTTAAGATAACAGCAGTCGGGTACTCCTCAAAATGCTTTCTCACCCTCGAGGGATCGAAAGTGTATTCCAGAATACATCTTCATTTTCCTGTAGTGTAAAAGTGTATTCCAGAATACACTTCCGATCCTTTCAGTCATCGAAAACCTATTCTGGAATACAGGCTCTAACTTGTTGCGTTGTAGAAGTGTATTCCGGAATACACTTTCGCTCCTTCTCCGCAGTTAAAGTGTATTCTGGAATACACTTCGGATCCTTTCAGTCAGCGAAAACGTATTCTGGAATACACACTCTAACTTGTTGCGTTGTAGAAGTGTATTCCGGAATACACTTTCGCTCCTTCTCCGCAGTTAAAGTGTATTCTGGACATTAGGGTTTTTTTGAGATTAAAAAGGGGCCTTCAAAACATGCCAACTAAGCCAAATGAAGATAAATGAACTACCAATCAGAAATTAGAGTTCGATTTGGGTCCGGTCCAAGAAAATCGTTATAATTAACTCTCATCGGATCACATTTTCTAGCATAACTATTGATAGAAAAGTCCAAATGAGCTCTCGTTTAGTGCAATAGATAGATCTCGTTGAGATCTTTACATGTATTTTAACCACTTATGATTGTCAAAATTCCAAAAAATGTGGTTTTTACCATTTTTTACTATCGTACGGGGCTAAAACATATGCAAACCACCGAAGTTTGGAAAGATCTCAATGAGATCTATCTATTGCACCAAACAAGAGCTCATTTGGACTTTCCTATCAACACTTATGCTAGAAAATGTGATCCAGTGAGTTAGTTATAATTGTTTTGCTGACTGGATTACCAGTTCTGTTTTCTGATTGGTAGTTCATATAGCTTAGTCAGCAGTTCTTAGAAGGCCCTTTTATGATCTCAAAAAATTCCTAATGCATACACTACTGCAACAACAAAAATGTTGTCTAAGGCACTTGTATTCTAGAATAAGTTTACTTGGCAGGAAGATAGTTTACTTTACGTTTTCACTTTCCAACTGCTAAAACTGCTGTGGTTTTCTTTCAAGCCAAAAAAATGTTATCACCTGCCAGACTTCTGATGGAGCAACTTAACGTGGAAACGTGGGAGAGGTGCAAGGAGCTTTACCCCATAGCTACATCCGACGAGCGTATTGTTCAGTACGCACCAAATTTTGAAGGATGGGTACGCTGACTAAACACGTCATATTTGACTTGTCTCTGTCTCAATCTCCCCTTTGTTTGCAGGACAAGAAGAAAAATAAGGACCTGCCAGAAGGTTTCATGCACCTCGTGAGACTGGCACGAGAAGAAAGAACACTGGCAGATAGGAGGACTCTAGAAGTGGAGCCTTCTGATTATGAAAAGTTTAGTTTGTACGACCAAAATAATTTGTTTTCTATCATCCACGGGGACTGCACTAAACTGGTTGGAACAGTAAAGCCACATGATTTTACACTAGTCATAGCAGACCTTCCCTATGGCTTTAAACTAAAAGACAGCCGTTACGACGGTCAGCCTTTTAAATTTTCAGAGTTTAACGCTTTCGTCGACGGCATCAAACAAGTCACAACGGCCAAGCACTGGCGTCTTGTGGAGTCCACGTTCAAAAATCATTTCGGATCCCCAGTGCAAGCTGGTTATGAGAATTTGGTTTGGCGAGTACCTTATTCTGGAATACGTTGGGCTTCTTTCTTCTTTCTGTTTTAGTTTTCTATTCCAGAATAAGATTGTCTTTGACTTGTTCTCTTTGTTTGTTTTTTGTTCTGTTTTCGTTAGTGACACGACTCTAATTTCTACAGGTACAAAACAAATATAAACTACCATGGCGGCTGGCCGAGGGTGCTGAGTAAGGTTGAATACCTCCATGTTGCTTACTGGAGTTTCGATGGCAAACGCACCATGGAGCATTTTAACACAGCAACATGCCAGAATTTTTCTAATGTTTTGGAATTTCCAGCTGTGCTTCAAAAGCTACAAGACCCTAGTGCACAAGGTAGAATTGTTAATCACTATCAGAAGTCTCAAAAGCTAATCAACCATCTCCTAGACATGTTTTCACGTCCAGGAGATTGGGTGCTTGATGCCTTCTCTGGCTCTGGTACAACAATAGCTTGTGCACTTAAGAAGGGCCGGAATTGTCTAGCAGTGGACATTGATAAAGAAGCTGTGCAATTCATCAAGATGAGACTGGCAGCCTTGCCTACTCTACCAGATGAGCACCAAGAGTTAGGCGCCAAATCCTCGTCCGATTTTGCCAAGCTGACCCCTTCTGAGATACAGCCTCCATTCACTAGCTCTTTAGAGGATGAAGCTACTTTTACAGAGCTGAAAGAAGTGGCACTAGCTACCATTCCTGAAGACACTGCAGAATAGACAAGGGTAAGGCACAAGAAAAGGTTCAGACTACAGAATCTGGCACAGCAGAAACAAGCAAAAAGAATGACGAAGACTTTGATTTGGACCTTTAGTCTGTCTTTTACAAAAAAAATTATTACTCACCTTCATGTGTTGTTACAAATTGTGTCATTGAAACATTCTTTATCCTATATTATAATGTTATTGTGTAAGTGTTGGACCCAGCCCTAATTTGGACGCTCCAGATTTGATCAAGCCAATGGAGGAGATGATGCCACGTCAGTTTCTTTAGATGTTTTTTTTGTGTTTTTTTTGTTAGATTCTTGGTTGGCGAGGAAGGCGATAATGTTATTGTGTAAGTGTTGGACCCAGCCCTAATTTGGACGCTCCAGATTTGATCAAGCCAATGGAGGAGATGATGCCACGTCAGTTTCTTTAGATGTTTTTTTTGTGTTTTTTTTGTTAGATTCTTGGTTGGCGTGGGAAGGCGCTTATCCTATGGCATTAAAGGAAATAGTTAGAATAGAAGGGCCGCTGATGCTTGGCTCTATGTCATGGGATATTTTCCGCGTGAAGTTTCAACGCCCCTAATTGTTTTTGATATGACACGCTTAGGCATAGGGCGGATATGCTTAAATAAAACTGTTTATCCATCACTTAAAAGATAAAAAATATCTAAGATTTAAAGGGAAATAGTTAGAATAGAAGATGATTCGAGAAAAAAGGGGGGCCGGATACTTTGAAGGAAGAATGGCAGAGTCGATCATTCGCTTCACAACCGGATATGCAGGCATAGGGTCGGATATATACGAAACTGCTTATCCATCACGTGAAAAACATGTCCGGGCGTAAGATGATTCAGAGAAAAAGGGGGCCGGATTGCCAGCCCGGGAAAGAGCTTAGAAAAGACGATTCGGAGAAAAAATGGAAGATAAGAATAGGCCGATTGCTAGCCCTGAAAAGTTTAAGCCGCAAATGTAGTCATCATCAGGCCGCTTCATGGGTGAATGATTTGCTAGGAATGGACCTTTAGAAGCCCTAAGCCGCTTTTTCCGGCGGGTTGCGCCTATGCTATCTTCGTGTTTCTTTTGACTATCACAAGCATCAAGCTGCCGCTCATGGGTGAATGATTTGCTAGGAATGGACCGTAAGTGTTCGTGTAAGAATTGATTAACATGTTGAGATTATGGGTGAATGATTTGCTAGGAATGGACCGTAGTATTCGTGTAAGAATTGATTAACATGTTGAAAATCTCTTATGTTTTGCATTGGTTGATTATCTTAATGCTTATCATTTAAATTGGTTTATTTATGGCGATATTTAGAGGTTTGCATGAGATATTTGGACATTTGATGAGCAAAGCGTGCATGTGGTAAAGCAGAATTCACATAGAAGATCAAGCTTTTGTAACAAAGAAATGTTGCCACATTGTGGGCAAGATCACAAATACAAAGGTCTTTGATCGGGTTTCGCTTACGCTTTGTTATCTTTTTATTAGCTTTATTGTATTTGCCCATGTTGGTTCCTTCATAGCTTATAGTGAATTCAAACCATGTTGTATATAAAGAATCTAGAGCATTTTTGTGGATTTGGGGAATCAATGATGTTGGCATGATAATATTTTTTTTCTCCACGCCCAACAAAAGCACATGCACATGTATATAGGTGTAAATAAATTTATTGTTCGGGTTTTTATTGGCATAGGATGATCCGTCACTCCCCGCACCCATCTCCAATTGGCATGACTTGTCGGCTTTTTGTAGTTTTGGCCTATGGACTCTCAATGGTGTTTTGGCCTATAGCTTTATGTAACTGTTTTTCAAGTTTGTATTTTGGAGAGAATTGCAAGTTCTTATAAATTAAATAACTACGTTTTAAATGCCAAGTCCCGCACCTATTGCCGGGTCGCATCACCATCTCAAAATTTTAGTTTATTTTTTTCACATTCGCAACCAAGGACTGAGGTCTTCAGGTAAGCCGCTGAATCTCATGCCATGCGATCATGATTGATTCCTTTTTGTTGGTATCTTGAATATTTGTAATTTCTTTCGCTTTTTGAAGGTTGAAGATTTGTGAGGCATGTGCTGGATCTCTGCAAACAGCAGGAACAATTTTACATTTTCTCTCGCAAATATCACAGGAAAGGCTAGATAAAGTTGAGTGGCATATAGCAAACTAGACATTCTGAACTCATAGAGAACTAAAGTGGCATTTCACATGCTGCAAAACAGAATTGCGTTTGAAATGACAACTTATGCAGCTTTTCTGGCAGCAAGAACAAAGCTATTGCCATGAATAAAGACAGGGCGTTACAAATGAATGATGAAAATACAGATTATAAAAGCTCAAAAAGCAAGGAAGAGCTGCAAAGTTAGGAAATTGTAGGAAATTGATGTCACCAGTTCTCTACCTTTGTTGGATCCATGGAGTGCATCATTTCAACAATGATGCTTTAAGCAATGCTACTTCTTTAAATGATTGTGGAAAGCTTCCCACTGATTTTCAGGGAGATAAGACCATAGCCTTAAAGAGGTTTGCAGTGGATGCAATCAAATATGGGATTGATTGTGATAATGGTGACTTTCAGGCTTACTTAGATGACGACATTGATGCTAAAGTTGTTGATGTGTATGGAACACATATATAGGGCACAGAGACTTCCAAAAATGATGCACAATGCAGTATAAAGTATACAGGTTTTGAAGTGTTTGTAGGTGACAAATTGAAAAGAGCCGAAGAGATATCCAAGACCGTGGAGAGGAAGTGTTCTTCGAATTATAAGATCAAGGAGAACGATCAAAGTTCCAATTGTTCCTCTGTGGAAGACAGTTAGCATATGCCAAGGTGATACTAAGGTATGTGAATTGACTATAAGGCATATGAAGTTGAGAGATACTTTTTTTTGTCAGACCTACATTTTAACAAGTTAAAGTGGTTGTTTTAAATCTGTTTTGCTCTCCAATGATAAAGGAGAATCATATATGTAAATAATATCAAGCATTTCTGATCACAGGTTTATTCCTCAGAAGTATAAAATGATTAATTATTTAACTGGGGTGTTTAATAGGGGTATTGGAGCCACTATGAACTATTCTACTGGAAATTTGGTTAGCCCAAAGGACTGCGCAATCATATTTAACATGTCAGGATATTAACCTGACCTTGATGTACGTGGACATCAAGGTGGACAATAAGGCTGTTCCAACAAAAACCGCTTGTGTCCAGTTACAAATGTTGATGTCTGGGTTTCTGTGTGTATCTAATGTTCTACTGTACCTTTAAGGGCAAAACCCTTGAGCAGCAGCGGCCTGTTTGTTAATTGCCAAGCAATGCTGCTATCCTTTTTTACTGCAAAGATAAAAGCGGCATGGATAAGCTTAGCTTTGCATCCTCCGATATGAGCTTGGCCCATCCAAATACGTAGGTGGTTCTTTTGGAATTGGAGTCCAGTGGCCAAAATTTGGTGACAGCCGACCTAGCATCCTTGAAGCCTACATGAAATATAAATCTGTGGGTTCGAGATAAATTTGTGGGTTTTTTTGCTTAAATTCGTGGGCGCTTATATGTCTTCCGCAACAATGAGCTTAGCTCAACTTTTGTCAAAGGCTGCATAAAATGTAGGTATATTTCTTGGTTGCTGATATAGATGCTACCCTTTTTGTGTATTTTGGTCCCTCCATGAATTAAAAAAAATCCTAGCCTTCTATGCCAATGATCATTGGCAATTCACAACAAATCTGGTTCGTACATGTGGCATTAGCCAGATACAAGTGGCATCAACCCCAGATTAGTAGCAAAAGAACAGATGCACAATACAGAGATGTGAACAAGTGGCATCAGCCAAACATTAGAAGCAAAAGAGCCATACATTAGAAGCAAAAGAACAGAAATAGCCAACCAAAACAACAATAAGGTATGAACATTGAACATTAGAAGCAAAAGAACAGAAATAGCCAACCAAAACAACAATAAGGTATGAACATTGAACCGGTAGGGGAATTGGACCCCACGGGCAAAACACCGTGTTCCAAAATCCAATGATGAAGAGGGGCTTAACAATAGCAAAGAAAACCCTTTGATCGGCACAAGCACACCAATCCCAAAAGAGAGGAGAACAACAAGAAGAAAAACTCGATCAACACAAGCAAAAATTCCTCCGGGAAAAATTCCATCCTTGAGAAATAAAACCCAATCAGAAATGGCCAATGATTGCTTCCGAATAGCCGTGGAAGAAGTTTAACCGAAAAGAGGGCTAAAAATTGATCACGGACTGCCGAACCTACCTCGCAAGCTACCTGGGCCCTAGAACAAAGAATGAACAAGAGATAAACGAATAAAAAGGCATGGCCTCCACCAAAAATCGTCCAGCTCTAGAAACGAAAGACAATCATAGACAATCACACGTTCAGACTCCCCCTTTTTCGGACATCCCAACTCCGGCTGCCTCAAACCGCCGCAGGCATAAACCTTGGGAGAAAAATGCCCTATCGAATGGCCCAAATAATTTCAATAAAAACAAAAGCCAACAAAACTGCAAGATGCGTCATTGGGGAACCTACTGAAAGGGGTTTTGTTTGTTTCTTTGATGTGTTTGTTATGTTATATTGGTGGTTATTGTGGACGGGCTGTTTTTAGTTCATTGTTGTGGACTTTTAGACTTTCTTAAACTTATGTCCTTTGCAAATAGAATTTTTGTTGCTTTTGCATGATGCAAAGTGACTATCTTTGAAAAAGATTTAAGGTTTATAAAGGAACCCCAAGTTCCAACGGCCTTGGATAACTCTGCATTGCACGCATTTACCAAAAAGTTGGAAACCAGTTATAAACTCATTAAAGATAACAATAAACATGAAACATTTGTGTGAATATGTTTTTTAAGAGCAATTCCATTGATTAAGATAAAGCAAAGACTAATCAAATTACATTTGACATTGATAAAAGTTGCAAGCAAATATACAATTAAAGTCTTAGAACATTTTACACATTTCCTATTAACAACATATGCCTCATTCAACATACATATTGCAACATATTGGTATCCATAATACAACTAATCTCATGTTGAAATACGTCAGACACATACCGATTTATTCTCAAATGCAGTAAGAATTAACAAAAGACCACATCGGTTATGTGGTGAGAACCAACAAAAGATCGCATCAAAAGATCGCAACCGTTATTTTAACAGGATGCGCGCTTTTCTTATTGTGGCCAAAACATTTGCGAGCTCTGGACTTATGCCCAGCAACGCTGGGCACCATTACTAGTTATATAATAATTATTTTATTCACTGCATTCTGGTGTTTTCAAGAAAATACTTTTTGAGAATACAAAAGCATGTCTAAATTCTTCCCTTTTCAAGTGCTGCTTCTAGCAAAATCCAAGTTCTTTTGCACTAAGGGGCCAAAAAGGAGGTAAAAAAAATTAAGCCTACTGGAATTCCCAATTAGAAGGAAAAAAGTGTCATTTTCTAGAGCAAGCTGTTTTTTTCAAGGGCATCTTCGAAACGGGAGTGCTGCAACACTCCCGTTTAATTTGCAATCATGTTTCTTCCCCATCTCTACGAAAAGTGGCCGAAATCACACAGGCCCAAATCCAGCCACCAACCTAATTGCAAACCCTAATAAAATTTATACTGATAGAAAGCTCTCGGAATAAGCTTTCCAACAAACTGAAGATCATCGAAAACGGAGTCCTGATGCTCAAGTTACAAGAACAGACGCTGGCAAGATAAGCGCCATACTCACGAGCGCCCATCTCCCCCTCTGAAATCAGGCACGTTGATGCCATATCTGTCTCGTATTATACTATAGGCTGGGCACTTAAGTATGACATGGTCTTCGTCTTCTATCTCATCTTTGTCGCATACTTTGCAGCATCTCATGGTTCTCGGAGTAGTACCCCATCTCCCAACCTCCACACCTAGATGGTGCGAACTGAGCCGGATTCTACTGATATTGTGCCTCTTCTTTATCGATAAGTTCTCCTTTAGATGTATTGACTCATCCAATGTAGGATTCATATGCATCTTGTACAATATCATCTTAGTCTTTGGGCTCATCCACATTTTTCTTCTAACCTTTTCATAGACCCCTGTTCTCAGGTTGTCAATGGAAATTGCCTCTTCCCACATGATATCCCATCTTTCAAGCCATGTCTTGACATCAGCAAACCATCCTTTATGTTCAGTGTTCAGGCAAGCATAATAAGGAATGCGTGTGGCATCCATCTTTTTTATTTTAGCAAGGTAAGTAATGCATTTGAGTAAAGCTTCCCCTTTAAGTGGCATAGTGCCGCATTCGGCTAGCATCATCGGATATGGGGTTTGCGCCTTTACGCCCAATTCCAGCCTGAGAAGCTTCTTGTGTACCTGTTCAATATCATCCCAAGAGCCTTGTGGCAGCCCTGGTCCCCAAATTTCAGCCCCATGAGACTATGCTTTGGACTAGAGATTCATATAGTTTTTTCTTTAGTGGCCATGCCCATATGTGGGTTTTCCTGCACATGCTTTGCATAGAATACAGTGCCTTTTGCCCGCTTTCAATTCTTTGTTGTATGCATTGATGCCGTTTATGATTCCTGCTAATAGTAAGTCCCAGATATTTATATGTCTTGCATATCTCAACTTTTTCACCCAAATAGAGAAACCCTTGTTCCTGCTTGAGCGCACCTACTGTCATGGTTTTAGTCTTCTCTAGATTTACTTGCATCCCCGTTTCGTTACAGAAAGCAGCCAATTGATCAAGTAATTGCTGCATGTGTACCTGGGATCGTGCAAATAGCTCCATATCATCAGCATATCAGAGCAATTGGATCACATGTCCTTGAATCTCAGTTCCTCCATCACAGTTATTATGTAACTATTCTTCCAGGCTGTCAATAAAGAGACCAAATATAGTAGGAGACAAGGGGCATCCTTGTTTAACTCCAATGTTACTTTCAACTGTATCTGGTATCTCACTTTTGAATTGGGAGGGGGGAGGGAGGGAGGGAGAGAGAGAGAGAGAGCATGTTAGAGACTAGGTGGTATGTTGGAGCCACCTTGGCATGTTGGAGCCTAGGTGCCATATTGGAGCTACCTTGGCATATTGGAGCTTAGGTGGCATGTTGGAGCCCACGTGGCATGTTTGAGCCACCTTGCCATGTGGCATGTTGTAGCCCACGTGGCATGTTTGAGACACCTTAGCACGTTGGAGCCCACGTGGCATGTTAGAGTGGGTGTGGCATGTTTGAGCCAACTGGCATGGTGGATCCTAGGGGTACAACGTTTGAACCATACGAAATAACATATGAAATCAATTAGACCGTTGAAAATTATTTCATTAGAAATGGCATCTTAGGCCATTAATGTTTGAATTGGAATGTTAGAGCCACCTTGGCATGTTGGAACCAAGGTGGCGTGTTTGAGCCACCTTGGCATGTTGGAGCCCACGTGGCATGGTTGAGCCACCTTCGCATGTTGGAGCCTGGGTGGCATGTTGGATCCACCTTGGCATGTTGGAGCTTAGGTGGCATGTCGGAGCCCACGTGGCATGTTTGAGCCACCTTGCCATGCTGGAGCCTAGGTGGCATGTTGGAGCCCACGTGGCATGTTTGAGACACCTTGGCACGTTGGAGCCCACATGGCATGTTAGAGTGGGCGTGGCATGTTTGAGCCAACTGGCATAGTGGATCCTAGGGTACAATATTTGAACCATAAAAAATAACATATGAAATCAATTAAACCATTGAAAATTATTTTATTAGAAATGGCATTTTAGGCCATTAATGTTTGAATTGGAATGTTAGAGCCACCTTGGCATGTTGGAGCCCACGCATGGTTGAGCCACCTTGGCATGTTTGAGCCACCATAGCATGTTGGAGCCTAGGTGGCATGTTTGAGCTACCTTGACATGTTGGAGCCCACGTGGCACGCATGATCGAGCCACCTTGGCATGTTGTAGCCTACGTGGCATGTTGGAGCCCACGTCGCAATTTTGAGCCACCTTGGCATGTTTGATCCACATTCGCATGCGGGAGCCCACGTGGCATGTGTGGAGCCAAATGGTAGATCCTAGGGGCATAAAACAACACAGGAAATCAATTAAAGCATTATAAAATATCTCATTAGAAATGGCATTTTTAGGCCATTAATGTTTGAATTGGAATGTTGGAGCCACCTTGGCATGTTGGAGCCTAGGTGGCGTGTTTCAATGCAAGCCAAAATGCGAGGGACGGGTGACTTACCCACCTCGGAACTGCGAATCGTCTTTGCCAATGGACTCAAGATGTTGACATTACTCTAGGAAATAAGTTCTATGGGCAGAAGACCAATCCTTGGCCAAAGTGCCAAAGGACCTCAACTCGAACACACTTGTAGTCAGTGAAGAGAAGTCTAGAAAACCAGTCGGCGCCATGAAAGGCTATGTGTACATGTCATGAGGTTGTGGTGAGTTGCATGTCAAGGACGAGCATATGGCTCTTGAAGGTGTTCCTGGCAAACCTTCAACCTCAGTGGTTTAGAACCTCCAAGTTGCTTAAGCAACCAATCTATGCAAGATACTTGCCAAAATAATGCAAAGAACTCAAGTTTCAAGTGATTTCCCAAAACCAAGAAAAGGCACTCTCAGCAAAACTTATGCCATGCACAAACAATCTTGAAATTTGATGTCATTTCAATTCAGACAGGTGCTTTAAAATGCAAAGAATCTATGACCAAAAGTCTAGCCCCAACACGTATGTAGAACCTGTTCAATTTTGACAATTTGACCAAGTCAAAATAAAGTCAATGCTCCTGACAGAATTCAGATTTTTGCAGAATGCGTAAATGAGATATTTTTTCAATTCTGACACCTAGAGATATCTTTGACACGCTTGCAAGCATAGTGCATCAGGTTCTCTCAACAAGAAATACGCAAATGTGACCTTAAAAATCGACTTCCGGTTGACGGATTATCACTTTGCAACAATGACCTAGAACTTAAGATTTTTGAGTTTTTTGACGATGTTTCTTGAACTAGACGATAAAAACTCTATTATATTCTATTATATTCTATTCTAAAATGGGTTGTGGCGGAAATGGATAAGAGGAAACTAGGTGTAGTCCGGACTGGAGTAGATATGCTAGTTTTGTCATTTCCTACTTTTGCATGCATTCCAAGAAATCGACTTTGAAAGTCTAAATTTGGCCAAATTCAATTTTTTCAAAGGCCATTGCATTTTGGAATAAGAAAATTTGGATTATAAGTTTTTTTTTGTTTTTAAGGCAAGAATGGCTAAGGATGAGTGATTTGGCAACAAAGGTGATGACTTGGCAAGCAAAGGGTGACATGGCAATGTGAGGGTGGTGATGTGGCAAGAAAATTAGCAAACAAAGTTTCGCCTAGTCAAAAACTTTTTGTGATATGGTGATGATGTGGGGGTGATATAATGGAACCTTTGACATATATGCACAATGGTGCTTGGATTTTGAGATTTTTAGGCCAAATTTTTGCCTTTTCTAGGAATGTCATGTTAAAGATATACTTTCTCTCTCTATCTTGTTTTTTTGGAGAGAGAATATGGTTTTGGACTTTAGAAATGGCTAAATTGGATGGAAGTTTAGCTATTTGTCATATGTGATGGATGAATGTTGACTAGGAAAAACGATCTTGCTAACTTTGGTCTTGACAAATGGCAATGTTGTATGAAAGGGGAGAAAATGATGTATAAGAGATGATCTTTTTTGGTGGAATGATGGTAGCAAAGCCTTGGGAAATAGAAAATCATTCCTTAAGATGTAACATCATGGAAAAACCTTGAATCATGCAAAGTACCATTGATTTTCGAGTGGTCTTCCAAATTTTAACTTTGGTGTCTTCAGCCTTTGAGTTCAAGTGTTCAAGATGCTTAGGTGATCAAATGTCCTTCAAGAAATGCCTATATGATGCTAAACTAGTGTCCATCTTTGGTTCTTCATATCAATGGGTCTTCCATAAGTTGCCAAGTGATGGATGTCTTCAAGTTTCACGTTCTACAAGTCACACACATGTATGAAGTCAAATGCTAGTGAAGTGTGTCAAGCATGCATATAGCTCTTGTATGCTGCCATTTTGTGGCAGTAATGGCATGTGGGCAACTTGGTCTTACATGGATTCTGAGAAAACCATAAAAAAACCACACCTCAAAAAAACACTACCTTAGAAAACACCACCTTAAAAAAAAAAACATCTCTTCAAAAAACCATACCGCCTGAGAAAACAACACATCCTTAAAAAGAAACTACACCTCCTTAAGAACACATTCTTAAAAAAAAAAAACTACGGCTCCTTAACAAAAACTACATCATATCCTTGGAAAACCGCACCTCCTTATAACTACATTTAGATTTTTTTTCAAATCTTCAAAAAAACAACCTGTATTTTATTTTTTCTGTTGTTTTCAGCCGTAGACCAAATGTTGGGGTTGTAATGTCATTCTCGAATAAGGGCTCGCATGAAAATAGACAAAAGCTCCCTAGCTAGGCTTTTCATTCATCTCAGCAGTTTTTCTACAATGGTATAGAGTGGGTAGCTGCACATCGCAGGCTACCCAAAAAAATGAAAAACATAGGGAATATCTAGTTATAACATCTGGACCCCAAATAAAATTGTGTGCTACAGATGTTGGTTAGCTCTCCGCTGGGATTAAAAAACCCCGCCCTTTCAGGTTTTCGAGGAAAAACCCTAGCGATAAAATCTCGGCAAGGGGCTGCTAAACATCCCACAAAAAAACCCACGTTCCACAGAGAATACCGAAGTCACGCATCACCCCTAGACCTGCACATCATCAACAAAAAACCAATAGAGAAAAAACCTCGAAAAAAGCGAGGGGCTGGTCACGTGTGCCATGCGACAAAAAACAACATTTACACCTCGAAAAAGCGAGGGGCTGGTCACGCGTGCCACGCGACAAAAAATAACATTTACAATAATATACACATTAAGGGAGGGAGGGTGGGTGGGAGTCAAGGGAACTGCTGAGAGAAGAGAAAACGCCGATGAGAAGTCGATGAAGAACCTGCAAGAAATAGCGATCCCTGGATGAACCAAAGCCCCAGAAAATGCATGCAATGCATGCATGCATGGGAGAGATGCATGTTCGCCCATTTGAGAATACTGATCCGATGGCTCGGATCGATAGCATTCTCGAATAAGGGCTCGCATGAAAACAGACAAAAGCTCCCGACAAAAAGAGAACCTTATCAAAACGGGATCGAGGTAGAAGGTTGAAGGATGACAAAAAAGGGACAAGATGGGGGAAGAACATGTCACAACATGGAAAAGGACGTCAAACTATCAAACCAAAGCAGGGAAAAGTCCCTCCCCTGCATGGTATCAAAGAAAGAGAGTTAACGGAACTGCTGAGAGAGGAGAAAATGCCGATGAGAAGTCGATGAAGAGCCTGCAAGAAATAGCGATATCTGGATGAACCAGAGCCCCAGAAAATGCATGCAATGCATGCATGCATGGGAGAGATGCATGCTCGCCCATTCGAGAATACCAATCCGATGGCTCAGATCGATGGCATTATCTTTAGCTTCTCGAGCTTGCAGATATTGTGTGATAGTCCTTCCATCCTGCAGCATCACATCGCTATTTTTCCATTGTACAAGTGCATTTTCTGTTGGCCTTTCTGCACAAGCATGACATTTGAGATCCTCTGTAATTAGTTCAGGAAGCACCTTTCTCACACAAAGGCCCACCTTTTAGTTTCCTAAAAATTCATCGTCAACAACATCCTGGGGTCACTGAAGACAATTATGGTCTCTGTATATTTACTTCTGTCACATGAATAAAGAACGTGGCAATGCTTGTCCAAGAGATTAGTTCTTGGGTGGTGGTTCATCATCATCTGATGCTATCCTGCGAGGAAACCGAGTAGCTAGATCCACTATAGGATCAATTTCTTCATCTGCATCTGACATTGCCTTTACAGATTCTATATTTGAGCTCAGTGATGAAGGAGATAGATTAGTGGCATGATATCTTATATCCTGCCGAGGCCATTCGATAAATGTGCCCACAGCCTCTGCAATGTTGTCTGCACCTGCACATGCAATCGGAAGGATGTGGGTGGACACTATAGCCTCGGTAACTTGCACTGCTATGTTCAGTGCGTCAACATTCTTCCATGGATGCAAGTTCTATTCAGCCAGCGACCCTTACCAACCACAACATTACTACTGACTAGGTTCACCATATTCTGTGATGCTTATTGTCTGAACGAGAGGAGCAGTTGACACCGAGTCTGATGATGATGTAGAGGGACTAGCAGGCAAGTTGGGGGTTTCAGTATCAGACATTCCAGATGACACAGGCATTAGGGCGGATTTGGGATCTCAAAATGGCCTCGTAAGAGCCATTCCACGTCAGATTTCTTATTCTTCTCCCCAATGCCATGTAGATTACCTACACCTCATAATTATAGATTCTCACGGATTTCGAGAGATTGTGCATTTATTGTCCCATTTTCACATATTAGAAACAAATAAAAAATATTTATGGCATTAAACCATCGCGACTATGACTAATAACGATGGCTTATTGACATTCACGAGGCAAAGGACTTTGAATATAAAAAAGTGATGATTGATGTTGAAAGGAGGGCGCTGATGATATCCATTCCTCATTGAGAATGAAACAAGCTTGAGATGCTCTATCGGACTTGATCCCATATATATAGCGAATACATCTCAAAGAACAAGATGCAAAGAGGTTTGTGGAAGCCCCTAACAAAATCATTTAAGCTCATATGGATGCACTCAGTACATGCATATACTATGGGTGCATGCACCGCCTGGGCGCATGCACTTGGTTTTGTTAGAAATTGAACAATTATGAAGTGGACAAGGCATAGAGAAATATGCGAAATCTTCATGCGCAGAAATAATTACATATAAGAAATTCGCCTGGTGTGATCCTTGCGTAAAAAAGTAAATAGAAACACAAATATTGAACTTACAACTTAGCGTAAACAAATAGTATTTTAATGAACCAACACTTTACATACTAACATTTTACACTTTAAATAAGATATTTCTTTCTTTCCTTTTACTCGAAAGCTATTTTTTTTTCAAGATGGATCACACCAAGCGAATATTACATATGCAAAAAAAAAAAAAGGGACACATTAATTTCGCATGGTGTAATCCACTTTCTTATTTGTTGTCAAATTAAAATTAAACACAAGTACTCATTCCTATTTGTATCTAAAATGCTTTAGCACTCTTAAGTACATAAGTCATTATCCCTTTTCAAAGAGCATATTCTTTTTCAAGAAGGATCACACCAAGCGAATAGTACATATGCAACAAAAATGGAACACACTAAATTCACATCGTGTGATCCACTTTCTTATTTGTTGTCAAATTAAAATTAAACACAAGTACCCCTTCTCAGGGATAGGTTCTATACGTACAAAATCAAAATTCCTGACGTATAAAGTCAAAAAATACGTATTTTTTAATAAAATACATTATTTAACGATAAAAAACCCCGCCGCCGAAAAAAAATTCACAGACTTTAAAAGCCGTGGAAAGCCGCGACGCTGAACTTTTTCGTCCAGACGCCAACCAAGAAAAAAATCGTCGAAAAAAAAGAAAAAAAAAAAATTTTTTTCGGGATGTCACAGACGCTAAACCTTCGCTTAGAACGAAAAAAGTTTCACAGACTGTTGTTTATATGATTTTACAGGATAAATTTGAATTTCAAATTGTAAAAAAAAAAAAAAAAAAAAAAAAAAATAAAAAAATTCAAATTTCACAGACGAAAACCTTCCGCTTTACAGACGCGAATTTTTTTTCACAGACGTAAAATAGAAGGTTTTCAGCGACGCCGAAAAAAAAAAAAAAAAAATTTTTTTCACAGACGCTGTTTTTACACTTTCACAGACGCTGAAAAAAACTTTACAGACGCTGGAATTAGAAGGTTTCACAGACGTCAAAATCTTCCGCCTAAATTTTTTTTTGCCGTATTTTTACGCTTTATACTGCAAGAAATATGTGTCAGACATACAATTCATAATGATTCGTGATAAAACGCATTAACGATTGAACCTATCCCTGCTTCTCATTTAATATTTTACCACCCCAAGTGCATAAAGTTATTAGTCCTTTTCAAAGAGTATATCTTTTTTTAAGAAGGATCACATCAAGCGAATAATACAATGCAAAAAAAAAAAAAATAGAACACAATCATTTCGCATGGTGTGATACGCTTTCTTGCTTGTTGTCAAATTAAACTTAAACACAAGTACCCCTTCCTATTTGCATCTAAAATACTTTACCAACTCTACTAGTACATAAAGTTATTAGCCTTTTTCAAAAAGCAAACACTTTATCAATAAATGAGCACGTCACATATCCACACTTAACTTCAAATAAGACACATATATATTTCTTTTATTAAAAAATAATCAAAGTAATTTTACTATAGGAAGTCATCTTTTTCCAAAAAGATCACACCAAGCGAATTTTGTATAAGCTAAAAGGTTGGAATAAACTAAATTCGCATGGTGTGATCCACTTTCTTGTTTGTTGTCAATAGATAATAACATCAAGTCCCTCATCAATAGCCTCCCATTTGCATATAAAATATGTATCATTCCAAGTCATATTATGTTTTATGAACTAAACACTTTTTCAAAGAGGGTCCCAAAGCAAAATACAAACACTTAATCAATAAGCCAACACTTTACCAACAACCAAAGGTTTATTAAATAAGATTTTTATATTATTTTATCAAACCATGTTTTCATATGTGCCACTTTGTGTTAACTGATCCAAAGGCTCACGAAAGCGACATTTTATACAATATATCTTTGGAGCTTTTGTGTCGTGGCATTAGTAAACACCTCTAATGGAGCAAATATTTTGTAACTCATTTTTTCAACAACCCTGGATGCACGTCTTATAAAACATTTATTCATTGCAAGGACACCATTCTCATAACTTTGAGGCTTACACAATTCGCTTAAAAGAGGTCATGGGACGACTTTCAAGCTCGGCTCCCACAACTTTACAACGTAAAACTAGATGCCCATTGCCCGGAATGTATATCTTGGAAAAGCATGTCTCTTATGTCCATATGTTAGACAACAACGATGCTAGTAATGCTTTTCCCTAGTCTCAAATTCCTGACATCTGATAAATATAGCCCAAAGAAAAATATTTGATTCAGTGGGTGTATAAATCAAGAAGAGGGAAGAAAAAAGAAGCAAGGATCACATAACGCAAAATCTCACTACACATTTACAAAGTGCATATGCATTTTCGCATGTTGTGATCCATGTATTATTGAGGGTGCAAATTTGCAAATATCCTCCTCTTCAAATCCCTTCCCCCCCTCCCTTCCCTTTTGTTTTTTGCAATATACTATCCATAGCATTTATTTTGAACCCTATAGTTCTACCTATTCATTGCGTATGAATGTCGCTCTGGCGATGTAACTCCATAAACAAGGTGACCTAGCAAACGCACTAATGACCTGTGGTGCAATTGCAGATTCCTTTTTTGAAAACACAAAAATTTGCCACTTTTAGTAGCTTGTTTTTAAAAACACATGCACCAAAAAAAAAATTTGCCGTTCAAAATGGACAATTTTTAAAGAGGAGGACATTTTTTGGTTTTTGTCAGACTGAAAAAGACTACTTCTTGGGAGCGCTTAAATACAAAAGAAAAGGAAAATGTCTATGCGCGCATAGACATCAAGAGGAATAGCTACGCAAAATCAACTGATCATTTGTGTTGCCCGCCGAAGGTGATTTTGCACGATCATTTGCTCCCTTAACACCAAGTTCCTTTGGCAGACTTTGAAGAGAAACAATTGTAGACTTGTTGCAAGCTGCATACTTTAATGGTGTAATAACTTAAATTATATAGTGCCAAAACATTGCAAGCACTAGCTATAGAACATCTTAAACATGTAGTCGTAACATTACAAAACCCAATTGAATGTTGCTTAACTAGTTGAACACTGGTCCCTCGACGAATTATACTTTATGAAATGTTTGTGGAAAGAAACGACAGCCACAAACTAATTAGTCACAATACAACCAAAGACATGGCAAAAAAAGTTGCTAACTATTGTTGAGAAGGAAACATTGGTGAGCTATGCACATAGAGCCAACTAGAAGAAAAAAAGGTTGTCATGCTATTTCTATATAAGGATAAAAAAATTGCCAAGCTAAGCGTGCATAACCTACAAGGTGGAAAAGAATATAGCCAAGCTATGTGCTCATAACCAATAGAACTTTTCCAAACCATAAATGCAAAGAATAGATAATTTAAATGTAATGCAAAACGCCCTAGGCAAATTGGGACCAAAATTATAAGGACATGGCATGCATTGACCAGGTTCGGAGTAAAATATGTAGGTAGGAAATTATGGGTAGGACATGGCCAGTACAAAATGAGTAGGTTATTAAAAAAAATGGGTAGGTAGAATTTCACTTGGTAGGTAGTGTCTATGCGCGCATAGCAAAAAAAAAAATTCTTCCTCAGATTTTTCTTCCTATCTTCAAGTTTCACATCAATTCTCGGCCGCTTTTGTGTTTTGTGTTCTATTCTTGGCAGTCACGAAGAAGAAAGAAGAGGTAAGATCTGTGAAAAAGGGGGCTTTTGTGAAATTTTTGTGGCCTTGATTTGTGTAAAAAAACCTGGATTGGGGTTAGATTTTGCAGTTTTGGGTTTAGATTTTTGCGAAATTGGAGCTATATTTTGCCATATTTCCGGATTATTTCCCTTCAATTCATCTCCAGATTTCCGGAATCCATCTCCAGGATTCAATTCGAGCTCTGGGTTGCTTGATTTCAAAAGCTTTTGAAGGTTTCGGGTGTTTGATTGCTCAGGTGTTTTAGGTTTCAGGTGTTTTTTTTTTTTTTGCTAACTTTTATTGAATGGCTCTGTTCAGCGATTCTTGACAAGATCTCTCTTGTCTGATTCACTCCATAATAAACCAAGGAAGCCGTTCGTTTCAGCACCACCGATTTCTCTTCTTCAGCTAGATTCTTTTGTGCAGGGGTAGATGGGGTTCTGGTGAGGGGTTCCGATGGGGCTCTATTTTGTTTTTTGTGTTTCTTGCAGGTAGATGGGGTTCTGGGGAGGCCACTGTACCTGTACCTGAAGGTCCGGTTCCTTCAGTCCTTTAGCTTCGTGAGCGTTAAACAGATGCCGAGTTGCTTGGGCTGCGCAAGCAAGCTACCAAGCTAAAAAATCGCAGGAGTGGCAGGGCAGTCGGATTTGGTGCCTCTGGTCGGTCCCTGGCACAGATGCTACATTGGAATTTTTTTTTTTATCCTAGAGGCTGCCCATTGGATTTGCACCATTGGAACTTTGGAAATTTTTGCACCATTGGAACTTTTTGTTTGATTTTGTGTTGAAAATGTTTATGGCTAATACCCTGTACTTGGTTGCAAGGAAAACTTGGAGCCAACGCCATATACTAGTGTAAAAGCATTTAACATGTTATGTGTGGCCTCAGCAAAACATTTTATGCTCTGCGCGGGTAGACACATGCAACAATATTTTATTTTATGCTATGCGCGCATAGACAGAGGCAACAAGATTTTATGTTATACTATGCGTGTATAGACGCGTGCAACAAAATATTATGTTTTGCTATGCGCGCATATACACGGGCAATGAGATTTTATTTAGACACTTCTTCTTTCCAATGTTTCAGTCTTCATTAGTCAAGAATATGATAGTTCTTTCATTTTGCCACTTTCTGTGTGTGTCCCAAAACCAACTAAATTAGATTATTATTTTTCTACCTAAAATGGGGATGTCAAATTAACAAGACGCCAACTTTTTGGTAATTTTGACCCCTAAAATAGCTACCAAATTCGTAAATTTAGGGTCATTTTTTTAATTGACCCCCCAAAAGTGGCAGAATTTAAGGGTATTTTAGGGAATCTTTGAAAGATTCCTTTTTGTGGTGCAAACGCAGGTCATTAGTGCGTTTGCTAGGTCACCTTGTTCATAGTCACCCTTCGTTAAGGATAGCATTCTCACCCATGAGCCTATGGATATATAGATATCCTTCCACCGTCATGCCTTTATTGTTTTGTAAGTGATGAACTGCAGAAGCAATGTAGGAGTACTAGGAGCAATGATGTATGCAATTAGAGATACAGATCGGTCGTTGAATTGTAAGAATGAATGGCAGGGAGCAATACGATGAATGGAAAGAGCTGAAAAGTAGGAAAACTTCAGAATGAAAATTTGGGTAGTAAAAACATGGCATGTAACGTACGTTTGCTTGTCCGCACATTGCCTCGCCGTTGTCGCTTAACTCTATGCTCGCCCCTCATCGATGCTATAACATACTCACCATGAACCTTTGGAGACATAACCTCCTACTTCTTGACCTTGAGTAATGGGGCAAAAACACAGACACTATTAGAGACTTGGATTCCAAATGAAGAGTGAAGGCGGAGAGGATGCACATAGCGGCATTAATGTGAACAATGGAAATCTTGGTGCCAAAATTTGATAAGGTGGTTGGTGCATGTGGGCATGTGCACAGTAGGCGGAAAAAGTAGCCATTATTTTGGTCCGCGATACGATTTCCGAAAAATGCGGGCCATTAATGTGGTTGCAATGAATGCACAAACATGTCCTATGAAATTTCGCCATGTGGATGCCAAGTAAGCGCTCCTCTTTTTACTTGCCAACTAATACTGACTTTGGAAAAAAATGTGCAAACATCATTGGTCGCGAGAAACATGACGTGGAATTATTCTGGCATCCAAGTTATGGGCCATTTTGAGACCCCAAATCCGCCCTAATGAGAGGCATTTTCACATATTCTCACGACATTTTGAGGCCATTCGATAAATATCCCCACAGCTTCAACAATATTATCTGCGCTCGCACATGGAAAGGGGAGCACATGGGAGGGCACTATGGCTTCAGTGACCTCCACGACTACATTGCTAAATGCAATGTTCCTGCCATGTAGGTGGCCTCTATGCAATTCATGTCCTCTGGCAACAACCACTTCCCCATGGAGAAGGTTATGCAAGGTCCTTTACCTATAAAATTTAATACACACACATACTTGTTAAAGACATGCAACCCTCGATGACATACACTTAGTAAAGAATAGCAGGAAAAACAATACACACCATAGGCCAATGGTGCCTTATGAAATGGTGCAGTCGCGTCATTTACTGTAAATGGCGCAGCCACGCCATATGGCACGACTGCTCCATTTACCTGCAAATGGCATTCTCTGTGATACATCAGCATTTTCTACTAACAAAAGTGGCCACAATTAGTTGCAAAAATAGATCGCAACCCAAGCTACATTTTTTTTTTTTTGCACAGGCCATGGCACTTGGGTGGTAAAGCTACTATTTTTGTTCAACATTTTCCTAGTTGATTGCAGAACCTAGTTCAATGCAGATGGAGACAAAAGGGAAGTGCAAAAAAGTTTCCTCGAATGGGGCCGAAGGAAAAAATAGTGGCTCACCAACGTAAGGAGATCATCTCCGGCAAAGAAGCATGGGCCAGGGCCTATGCCGCTCCCTTCCCTCTGGAATTTGAAATAGGAAAAGTAAGACCAGACGCATACTGGAAAAAGTCCGCAGGGGAAAGGGAACGCCGCATGCGGCGTTCCCTGCGCAAATACCAATGCCACTTCAAAATAAAAAAAAAAGATATATAGAGCATGAACATGAGAAAGCATCATTTAAGTCTTCTAGGCTTGATATGGATGGATAATACAACGAAGGCTTGGCCAAGGTTAATGTATGCCCTAACACGCTTTGTCTTGGTTAGTAAATGCAATATTTCACCCTTGTTTTACCACACTGTATTCTGGAATAGCATAAGAGTGCAAGGTCCTATTCCAGAATAGCGTAAGAGTGCATATGCAACCGATAATCCTATTCTGAAATAGCATAGAAATTCTGAAAGCATTGATTAGGTTTTCTCTACACAGATTTGGGATGCTCTGGTGCTTTTACTTCACTTCACATTAGAAAACTTTAATTTTACAACTTTTATGCACCTTGCACTTTCTATTTAGTGCTCGTAATTTAACTTGTGATCTATTACAAAATCACCTCTTTTTGTCTTGTGTTCACAATTCATCAGTGGCGAAAGAAATAAATGTTGTTAAAATAGCGTATATAAAATCGTAATCACCATAATGTTTTGAACGTAAACCCTAAGACTGCTATTTCAAGTGGTTGACATGTTGACCCAATGGTAATATTTTTTTTTTTTTTTTTTTTTTTTTTTTTTTTTTGGGGCTAAAATAGCACATATTAAATTGTAATCACCATGATTTTTTGGACTAAACCCCAAAAAGGGCCATTTCAAATAAATAATATGATTTTAGAAAGGAATCTTCAAATGGGAGTGTTGCAACACTCCCATTTAATATGCAACTTTATTACTGACGAAAGCTTTCTTCTCAGTAATACTAGACTTTAGCTTTTCCATATTGCTTCTTTTTTCAGTCAACCTTTTCAAAATTGTATCATTCGATTTTGCATCATAGCCAGGCTAACTAACAGTAGTATCTTGCATTTTCTTTCCCATCTCTACCTTTTTTATCTCAAGCTTCCTTATATTTTCTGTCACTAACTGCAGGTTATGCTTCAAATTGGTCTGATCTAGAATAAGCTTAGGAATTTCTGTAACAGAAATGACAGGTTTGGTATCAATTTCAGTTTTTTGCCTTTTGATTCTTTTTTCTCGACCTGCATTTGTACATCATAACCTGAGCGTCAAATGAAGCCCAATTTATCTTATGACCTTTGGGGCAATTCTCCCAAGAAAAGGCATAAGCAACCTATTTTCTTACTTCGTTGTTACAAATGCCATCTGGGCAAAACACTCTCAACAAGCTTTCCAATTTTTCCCTCAAATGTGCTTGAACAAAATGAATCTTGATTGCAGACCTTTGAATTGAAGGGTTTCTGCCAAAGGGATTCCTATTGTTACTTTGTAACTTGAGTTGCTAGCCAATTGTACTTCAAATGGGGCTACAGACCATCATTTCACAAACCATGTATCTCAACAAAATCCTCCAATGTTACTCACAAGGCACCCAAAAAATTAACTACTATAATTTACCATTAAAAAACCACTATTGGTGTGGTTTTCTATGCAGATTTTTTTATCCTTAATAAAAACCACATATTATTGTGGTTTTTATAATTAGTACATAGTTAATTATATTGTTTTTTTGTTGAAGCATGGTTTATTTGAGTTGATAATGGTTTTTGATATGGTTTTTAATGCAATAGTGGTAATTCATTATGGTTTTTTAATATACCATGGTTTATCGAATTGGTAGTGGCTTGTCGTAAGAGTTTTTCAATATTGTTTTCAATGTGATGATGGTTATTCACATTAATTTCAATTATGGGAGTTTTTAATACATTTTAAATTTCATTGTGATTATTCATGTTGGTTTTTCTATTACAACATTAATTTATTAAAAACTGGATTATGGTCAATTTAGTGGTTACTCATAAGTTTCACTCAAAAGGGCCGTCATTTCATGATGGCTATTAACACAAGAGTCCAAAGGAAATAGCTATTATAACTAATCGTTACCAGACCACTATAGGTATAATTATTTTTGGGTTGCTCGAAAGGGCAAACCCTTGTTTGATGGTGTTGTGTGGGGGACCTAAGAACATTCTCTTGATTCCCGATTCATATTGAGTTATTAATGGGGATCACCCAAATGTTGTGGAGTTCCAGCGCTGGCTAGAATCCCCGCTTTTATGACCATATAACTTTTTTTTTTTGCAAAATGTAATTAAAGCTCAAAAGACACCATATATCTGATTTAAATTTAGAAGACACAGAAGTTGCAACAGTCTTCAAAGCTTTCAGCTTAGACTGATCATCCATGAGCAGGCGATTGCTTACGATTTTTTAATTTGGATCATCAGTTCTAACAAACGTTGTAACCCAAGAGAATTGTATCAAGTTTAGACATCATAGCAACATTTCATATACACAAGAATGAGCTTGGATAAATAGTAATTATGGCAGAGGGACTAGAATTTACTGAAGATTTATTAATTTGGCACTTGAAGCATTTAGGATATACTGCCTTAAAGCAGAGGAATATGATCGAAGTATTGAATTCCTTTTTCGAGCATCTATTTGAAGGTAGGTTTCATGATTATATTGAAGGATGAATGGCCCACTTTGAGTGTGGAAATATTTTGATCAAGACACTTGAGTTTTTTTTTTTTTTTTTTTTTGGAAGAACGACAAACTTATTTGAAATTCCAAGCCAAAAGCCAGATACAGATGCAGAGGCGGGACACTTGAGTCAAATGTGCCTTCCATGGCATTAACACTGACCATTTCATATTCTCCATCTTTAAGGTTGTTTCAACATTATGAAATGCGTGTGAAACTCCTTCTCTATCTATTGTTGGATTTAGCATTTGCAGAAATAGATGCAAACATGGTGCACAAGCACTTCATGATGCTGATTATGATCGTATTATAGTTATTGAAAAAAAAAGCAACCATCTGCTAGGGATTTGTACGTCCCTCTCGTCTTTCCATCGAAATTACCTTAACACACCGCCCCTCAAGTTTATAGTGATCCAACAGTTGAGGTCAATCTTAGCCGGTGGTTTATTAGAGCCATAGATGAAATTTTATTTAAGGAATATGTTAACATTTTATTGAAAAAATTTTATTAGAGAACCAAGGAAAGTTTTCTCGATCAGGGCGCCCTAACCCTAGTTCCGATCCAGAGACGGACATCGCGGCTAGGTTTGCAAAACTGAATGCCGGGTTTCAGAAATAAGGGTTTGTATAGGTGAGATCCTGCAGCTGCTTTATCTTCCAGAACGGCTTTGGCATGCTCGGTTTTGGGGATGTTCAGGAGCTTCATAACATCTTAGAGACATGGTATCAGATTGTTAAAGGCTTTTCATAATGCAAGTGGCAGCTCATTTTGTTAACATTTAGCAGCCTTCTGTACATAGAAAGATTTCACATGAGGACTTAGGGGAGACTTGTGACTCCTCATAAGAGTTTTCTGCAACTTTCTAGGAGATCATCGTTTTTGAAGAAATTGATGTATATTTGTGATGACGACCATAATGGAATACTCTATTACGTTGGAACATCTTATGGTGTTGACCACTTGATAAACCTTGCTTTGCGGCAAGAAATATTGATTGTGGTGTCCAGGTTTTACTGTTATTTTTTATTTGTCGGGCTATGCAGCATATCACCATAATCCGTATGCAGCATAGCACCATAATCTGCAAGCATCCCCGCATCAAGAAATTATCAGGTAATGAAGAACCCGTTCAGTTGATTATGCCTTGGGCTATACGCTCACAAGAATGCTCTCCAGTGGTGCTTACACACTGTCAATGGCACCTAAATTATGAACATGCAGCTTCCGTTTTGCCTGTTGCCTGTTGGTTAAGCAATGTTTATATATGTATTGTCTTATGAATCCGGATTATGATTCCATCTCACAAATGTTGGCTATTGAATCTACATTGTGGTTTCACTCAATAATCGTCTGTGGGCACATATACTGCAATAATGTTCAACGTAACCTGTTTTGCAATGTAAAATATTAAAAGTAAGAATGTTGCACTCTGTTACATATATGAGAGCACCAATGTAAAGTGCTGTTGCTTTTAGGTGGTGACAAGTGTATGGCCATTAGAGTGTAGCCATTAGGGTTGTGTAGCCTATTAAATAGCAGGAAACACGCTTAAAAAAAAGAAAAAGATAGATAGACCTATGAACTACGAAAATTTTAGCAGCCAGAACTAAGCGTTTCTTGCCAAAAAGGCGTCTAACAAGGTTTCCACATGTAGCATGAGGCCTTGCCGCTGCATGTTCTGGAGTGCTCCAAGATCGGTTGAAGATTCCGGCAGCAATGAGCATGAGTTTAAAGCATCGTTCTGGACAAAAATTCGTGAGCAGCTAAGGCCATTGTGATAGAGACGATGTTAATGGATGCGCGAGTAAGAGCTCCATGCCCTAATCTTCGAAGAAAGAATAGAGCTTGCCGGATTTGGATGGCCTATGCTCAAATCAGGGAAGATATGGCCGGGGAAGATATGGCCGGGGAAGATATGGCCGGTTCATTCAAATCACTCTTGGTGCATTGAGATCATTTTTTTTCTGTTATTGAGCATGAGATGCTAACTGGATTGATGCATGCCAAACTGGAAGATTTTGTGCAACGACAACAACCGACATCCTGCTTGATCCTGCTTGCATTAGGCGTGAACCCATTCAGGTTTGTGCGATGCATTTGGATCCAAAACATCAGGCTCTAGATGCTCGTTTATAGCTCTGAATAGCATTGGAAAATCGTTTTGGGTTACAGTATTTTCTGTTTGCTGATAAAGATGATCATTATGCATAAGTTTTGGTTGTGGTTAGCAGTGGTTTATTTTGAAAAAATACATATTGTCTGGTTGCCTGGGTAATTTGTTGATCTTGGTGGATGATTCTAGCATTCATAAGTCCGACTTTCCTTTTTTATTTGAGATTCTCTTTTTGATAATGCATGTCTATTTTGCAGGTTCACATATCAGGAGCTTACTGGCTGAAAATCTTCTCTGATATGGCAAAATCGTGTGAAGGAATTTGGTCAACTTTGGACGGACAGTTCTCCCTGTATGGAGCTCTGATTTTTGTAATTCAAAGTCGAAAAATGATCAGCAGAAAGTCTAGTTTCTAACGCAATTGAAATCGCTTAATTCCAGTAAGTACAATTCAACTTATCGCATTTTAAACATAGGCACCTATTTGTGGACAGTTTTATAAAAGTTGCAGCTTCCTCTAACATGTATGTGCCCAACATAAGAGTCCAAAGCTGTGAGTTTGTAAAAGTGGACTTTAAGACTCTAGCTCGTTAAATGGTTATCAGTGCATTTGGAGTAATCAGGCCAGTTATGAAGGAAGTACACTTTAGTGCACCAAAGAGCACCACATCATGGTAAAGAATGATTTGGTTCAGATGTCTTTATTTGAGTTGCTGAAATCAGGCTTTCTCATAGTTATGGGTTTATTAATGGATGTAAGTTCTATTTCCATTGTATTGTTGTATTTTGATTCTAATTTTTTTTATCTGAAATGCCACAGTGGCGCTCAACCTGAATCTAGTATCCATTGACAGAATTAGTTGTGGAATTTTGTCGTGAGGAAGAATGGTTTGGGAATTGATCCCTTTGCAAAGTTGTTGTTTGGTCATTTGGCTTCTTTGTTCCGTCCCAATATTAATGCTGTGTACAGCAAGCAAGTGGGCAGCTTTGTAATTCCACACAGAATAGTGACTTGTTCAGTGAGGTGAAACAGAAAATAGCTTAGTAAATGGTTGCAACAGAAATGTATGCATGTGTGCACATGCTGCATCTGCAAATTTGTTGTCATTATTTCCTTTCAATTCATGTATTTGAGGAATTTACTTGTGCGTAATGTCTTTTCTTTCCACTAAGACGCATCCTTTAGGCTATTCATTATATTGTAGGGTGCTCATTGTATATGGGAACGGGTTGATAGTGCTTTGGGGACTCCATGAGAATGAAGGGTAGGCAGTCTGGTGAACAACACTAAAATCTGTCAGATTTGTGCTGGAGATATACCATGGATATATTTAGCAAGAGAAGGTAAGCTAAGTATAAAATTGAGATATATTTGTGCTGTGTGTATTTGTGCAGGAAGGGAGGATTGCACATCCATTGCCATGAGAGCATCTAACTAAGAAGTGCTGGAATCCATAGAATCTGTTTGCAGTTGCTGGACGCTACACGATTCGATCTTCTCACTGTTCATACAAATGAAACATAATAGTTTCTGGCTGATTTGGAGCTTTCCATATGCATATATATGTTTCCTTGCATTTCGGCATTGCCAGGAGTCGTCGATGCAGTCTGTTTCTGGCTATGGCTGCTCTCAGGCTCTAATGGCATGGAGCGCAGGTTAGATTTCTTTGTGCTTTAGATCTGTATTGGGTCCTTGGTTTACCTCTAGAATATTTTTTGCAGCTCTTAATAAACTTGGAATGGATGCCACTGAAGTCCGGAAGCCTGAACAACTAGAAGGTCTCTCTGGTCTAATCATTCCTGGTGGCGAAAGTACCACAATGGCCAAACTTGCAGAAAGTTACAATATCGTAAGTTTAGTTGATAACTTTTCAGTAAATGCCCACCGTCATTAAAGACTATGGACTTCAAACCAGGAGTTATGTTGTTCATAATAATCCCGCAATATAGAGCAGGTGCCGTAACATCAGTAAAAGAGAACTGAGCCTCTGGAGTATTTATCATGTACTGTTTTGCAGTTTCCTGCGCTTAGAAAATTCACAAAACTAGGAAAGCCTATATGGGGTACATGTGCAGGGCTTATAGTCCTTGCAGATAGAGCTGTTGGTGAGTAAGTTCTCAGCTGGTTTGCTCATCGTACTATGCAGGACAGAAAGCTGGAGGTCAGGAGCTTTTAGGAGGCAGGTTGATGTTTTAGTTCCTCTTAGTCAAAATGGATTAAATACCTAGGAGTTCATTTCATTCTAAGCACATGTTTTGGCTTGCAAACATTAATTTTTCCATTATTTTGCATCTTAGATCTGTAGAAGCCTATTGCATTTCTGGTGTTATTAACATTTTCGAGTATGTTGTCTTGCAGCATTAATTAACCAGCTCTTTTTCAGATTAATAGCTTTGAGACGGAGCTTTTTGTGCCTGCATTGGAAGCAACTGAAGGTGGTCGTCCAAGCTTTCATGCTGTGTTCATCCGAGCCCCTCCTATTATAGGAAGTGGTCCTGCAGTCGAAATTCTTGCTCCTTCCGGCAGAGCAGGTCTGCTTGTATACATATACAAGTAGTTTTTTATTTAATAAATTATCGTAGGTCATTTTTTTTGAATAAAATGTGCGGAGGATAAGTCAGATATGAAGAAAGTGATTTAGTGCATGACTAAATTATCCACTTTGGGTATAATGCACAATATATATATGGTTAAAATGGGGTTCAAATCCTCATGGCTTTGATTTATTTGTTTTTATTATTTTTGATCTTGCAAGCTTATGGAATTTGGGACTATCTTTTAGAAACCACTAGTCATATACACCTAGGCTTTGGAAAACAAGACGGTAGTGATATATGCTTCAGATAACACACCAATTATGAAGGGTTTGAACAAAGAAACCACTACAAGTTAAAGAAAATAAAATAAAATTATATGGTGTTATTATATAAAGTATCTTAATTTGCTTTCAAAAATAAAACACTAGTGATTTATGACCTTTAACCACTCCATAAAAAACTTACTAAACCATCGTCCCATACTAAAAGCATTACGGGTTTGATGCATAAACATGCAAGGCTTTAGGCCATTAAACAATCATGACCTATGACATGTAAACACAAGGAGAACCATATAAATTTATCACATCAATAAGTCATGCTATTTTAGCATTCTAAAAACCACGTATATATAACAATATATTAAACCACGTCTTATTACCACCATACCACACCACATTCACAAAGCATGCATATCCATCTTGTTAATTTGAAAGTTTCCGGTGTGGCAGAAAAGTTTTTTGGAATTTTTTTTTGCTTGATTTCCTAAGATTATTGTTTTTTCTGATGCCCGGAATATTTTACGGTTGTTCAGAAATCGAGAGCAATGGTCTTGGACATTATTCCAGGGTTTATGGTTTCCCTGCATGCACGGTGCTTCCATGATGACCGATTTCTATCCGAGATTGCAAGTTGGAGGTTCTAGGTGTCCGCTTCTTGCCATGCAATTGAATCGTGGATGTGGATTTGGAGTGGGCGATTGGATAAAAGCAGACGTCGCAGCTGGTGGCATGATAGCTTCAGATTCCAGGTTAGTGTTTAGTGTTTGTTAGATAGTTTTTGGGTTTTGGAATGGCTGGTAGTTCCTGTTCTTCTGTATCCGATGCCATATGCTCTGAGGTTCCATGTTCTGGTGGATTCGATGGTTCATGTTCTTCTAATGTGCCATCTTCTGTTCCATGTAATTTTCCCAGTTCTGATGTTCCTTCTAATGTGCCCTCTACTGTTCCATGTGATTCTCCATGCTCTGATGTTCCATGTTCATTTTCAAGTAGTAGAGAGTCTGGGATTGTTCCTATTCGTAGTTTAAGTCCTTACCTCTTTAATTGGAAGATTAAATGTAGAGTGACAGCGAGGGTGTCTCTGAAGAAGTTCGCTTCGTCCAGGACGGCTGGAAGTCTATTCCATTTTGACGTGATTGATTTTGAATCATCTGAGATTAGAGTGGTATGTTTTAATGCCCTTGCCGTAAAATTTGATAAGCATATCCGAATCGGTAAGGTTTTCAATATATCGAGAGGCATGTTGAAGCCAGCAAATAAGATCTTTAATCAGTTGAGTCATGCATGGGAATTATATTTGCAAGATGCTTCGATAGTTGAAGAATGTGATGATGATAAGAATATTGTCCATCATTTGTATAAATTTGTATCCATTGCAGACTTAGAATTCAAGGAAAAGGATTCTATAGTGGATGTGATTGGTGTTATCAGTGCAGTAGAGGAGGCATCACGTGTGCATCGAAAGAACGGAAGCCCCGTTGATCGTAGGATTATCCATATGAAAGATGTATCTGGTAAGCAAATTGAAATTACTATGTGGGGGTGTCATTTCGAGGAGAGGGAAATGTGAAATTGAAGAGGCTATGCGTGCGAATAGGGAGCCTGTTGTTGCAATAAGGGGGGCGAGGGTGAGCGATTATGCAACTAGATCTTTAGTCACTCTTCAATCAAGCCAGGTCCAAATAAACCCTTTTATTCCAGAGGCTAGGGCCCTGAGAGCATGGTTTGTGAAAGAAGGAAAAAAGAGTGTTTCTATTTCTCTGACGATGTCTTCGCAACCTTTAACTATAGGTGATTCTCTGAAATTTGTGTCTGAGCTATCCGAAGCAGCGCTTAGAGATGTGGAGAAGCCGATGTTAGTTGAGTTAAAGGGAACCATAATCAATATGAAGCATGATGTATTGTATTATGCAGCATGCCCATTGAAATGTGGGAACCGTCAATGTTTCAAGAAGGTGACAGCTACAGAAGATGGGTTGTGGCATTGTAGTAGTTGTAATGTCCGTGTGAAAGAGTGCTCTTACAGGTATGTGATTTCACTGCAGCTATCAGACCACACTGGAAGCTTATGGGTGACAGCTTTTCAAGACATAGGTGAGCAGCTATTTGGTTGTACAGCAAAGCAAATGGATGTTTGGAAGCTTACAGACATTAAAAAGTTCAATAAGATTGTGCAGGGATCCTTCTTTAAAACCTTGCTATTCAGAATCAAAATAAAGGAAGAAACATATAATGATGTGGAGAGAAACAGGTACATTGTTGAAAAAGTGGACGAGGTGAATTATTCAATGGGATGTGTGCAGTTGCTGGCCGCAATACAGAAGTTGTCGTAAACTTGATTGTAATTATTAGCTAATTGTGAATTTGTCTCATCATGGTCTGGATTAGTGAGTGCTGTACATATTAGCAACATTGTAAATAAGTTTGATTAGTGAGTGCTGTACATATTAGCAACATTGTAAATAAGTTTCTTCATCAAAGATAGTCCATCAGTGTTAGTATTATTATCCTCTTTTGAATCTCGAGAATTGAAGCCAGATCTGTTGAATGAAACGTGAATAGCAGAATTACAGCTTTGCATGTGCATGGCAAGTTTGATGAATCCCTTCTATTCTTGCAGCAACAATAACACTCAGTTAGCAGAAGGACTTGCTTTCCATTTCAGTTTTGGGTTTCTTGCATTCCAGAGGTATGCCTCACTTCTACAGCAAATATTAATTTCTAACTTCTACTGTACATATAGATCCTTACTATGATTAGCATACTTATCACTATTGATGAATACATGTGGATGAATGAGGCAAAGAATAACTGTTAAAAAGTAATTAAAATACCTCTGTTTTTGTGAGATTCGATGTTCTAGATTGCAGTAAATTCGAAGATCTTGAAGCTGTACTTAGTGGTGAGGATCTTCATTGCACTGTACGCAAAAATGTTAAGTGCAATATTGTGCTTCGACCAAGCATGCACTTAGGCTTTGCATTCGCCACAGCCATAGCCATCTTCATAACAAAAGTAAAATATTGTAGCAATTCAGCTAAAATCCTCAAGGATACAACATAAACATTAAATTTATTATCAAGTGAGAAAGATTAATTATGTGCATCATTGTTGACATGTTAGATTCAATGAGCCACAACTGGCGAATTGACTATTAGTTTCTCCATTGTCTAAACCATCAAAATAACCATCCCAGAAGCTTGAGGCGCGTGCGGATGTGAGAAGGCTTCCAAGAGTAATCGCTCGGGCGACCGTTGTGTATGGCAGTGTGCATAATGCATTAAACCTTCTAGAAAATCCAAGAACATGATAGGCTTTTATATCCATTGCCACCATCATCTACTAGGGTCAAAAAGCAATTATTCAAATAGCCACCAGTCTGATTTGCTGCCACCATATTTCATACATTTGGCAGTGCCACTCCTACTTTTGAGTCAGACTTTCAAATTTGAAATAAGTTCTGTTGAATTCTTCCCTTGCGCCATCAGCTGTTACATCCTATAAACTTAAGTACTTTGAAGAAATGCATTCTGACCAACTGCGAAATCAGTGGTCCTTGAGGACGCACATTATCACCATCATGCAAAGAAGTTGACTGAAGATACAGTTATGATTATGAAAATTTTCAGTTAGCCAGCATGCAGTGCATGCTCAAGGGTTCCCGCACAATTGGCTAAACAACAATACAACTAAGATATTTCTATCTACGAAAGATTGATTATGTGCATCATTGTCTAAACCATCAAAATAACCATCCTGTAGCTTGAGGAACGTGCCAGATGTGAGAAGACTTCCAGTAGCACTGTTGACTGTTCTGGTGACTGCCCTTCTAGAAAATCCAAGAAGATGATAGGCTTTTATATCCATTGCCACCATCATCTACTAGGGTCAAAAAGCCATCAGTCTGATTTGCTGCCACCATATTCCATAGATTTGGCAGTGCCACTCCTACTCTTGAGTCAGAGTTTCAACTTTGAAATAAGTTCTGTTGAGTTCTTGCGCCCTAGGACATGATAAAAGTTGATGCTATGGCACATTACCACCATGATGCAAACAACTTGACTGAACATACAGTTATGATTATGAAAATTTTCAGTTAGCCAGCATGCAGTGCATGCTCAAGGGTTGTATGAGTACAGGTAAACTCAAATTTTCTAAGATGACTTTCCCGCACAATTGGATAAACAACAATACAACTAAGCTATTTCTATCTACGAAATAGCCACAAGCAGCTGTAAATTCTCTGCGTACTTCGTTTCCCTGAAAATGTAGATTCTCTGCCTGCTTGGTTTTCCTTGGCTCACTCTTATATTCATCCAGTAAATGTAGATTCTCTGCCTACTTGGTTTTCCTTGGCTCACTCTTATATTCATCCAGTAACTTCTCCACCTCCTCCCAGAATATCTTCTCGACAAATAATCCAACTTTTGAAAACCTGGCAACAATCCATGAACTGGAACTTTGTACTTTGTTTATTATGCATTAATTAGTTCTGAACAATTAGCTTCAACAATTAACAAACACTCGCTTCTCACAAAAACATTACGATGCCTCCATGAGGTGCTACTGTTTAGGAAGCACACTCCATTGTTTTCCTTTGTAGATGAAATTGCTAAGTGATGGTAACGGCGGGAATTTTTATTTAGCAGGAAGTCTGGCTGCAACTCTACTTTGGTCGCATCATTTATGTCGTGGATACCCAGGTTCTTTTGTTGTTATCTACATCTTTCTTTTGGCAGGAAGAAATCCCTGGAATGAGCATCATTTTATATTCTAAATAGGTATGTTCTGTGAACCCATGCATCCAGAGACCTCTTTTTATCGTGAGCATAGATGTTATAGTTTATAAAATGTTTTGAGGATTTGGGTCAGAGGCAGAGCCAGTTAAGAACAAAATACTTGCTATTCTTTATCATTTTCCCTGTATACATGCATTTCTACCTCATTTTTTTACCATAAATCAGTGCTTTTCTTATCATCACAAATAGGTTCTCTGTTTTCCATGTCCATATGTGGATTACTATGGCTCATCTTCATGGTTGAAATGCCACAGGTTACAGCAGATGCAAATGCGACGTTACAAATTCATTATGCAAGCCGGGTAGGCAAAAAATATGTAAAAGATATTATCTATATATGTTTGCATCTGAAGCATTTTTCCAGTGCTAAATGCATATAGGATATGGAATTTAAGCTGTATACATTTGGGCAAAATGCCAGAGCTATAAATCGTAGATACAGATTAATTTTTGCTGTGATGTCGTGGATACCCAGGTTCTTTTGTTGTTATCTGCATCTTTCTTTTGGCAGGAAGAAATCCCTGGAATGAGCATCATTTTATATTCTAAATAGGTATGTTCTGTGAACCCATGCATCCAGAGACCTCTTTTTATCGTGAGCATAGATGTTATAGTTTATAAAATGTTTTGAGGATTTGGGTCAGAGGCAGAGCCGGTTAAGAACAAAATACTTGCTATTCTTTATCATTTTCCCTGTATACATGCATTTCTACCTCATTTTTTTACCATAAATCAGTGCTTTTCTTATCATCACAAATAGGTTCTCTGTTTTCCATGTCCATATGTGGATTACTATGGCTCATCTTCATGGTTGAAATGCCACAGGTTACAGCAGATGCAAATGCGATGTCTTTTATTACTTAGATAGCCAGGTAGATCATGAGATTCCAGAATACAAAGTTTCCAATAGAGCTTTCCAATGGTTACAAATCGCCAAGACACTCTAACTTTGGCAGGTCAGTGAGTAAATAATAATGTAGCTCAGTGAGTAAAACCTGCAATCATCTCTTTTATTACTTAGATAGCTAGGTAGATCATGAGATTCCAGAATACAAAGTTTCCAATAGAGCTTTGCAATGGTTACAAATCGCCAACAGACTCTAACTTTGGCAGGTCAATGAGTAAATAATAATGTAGCTCAATGAGTAAATAATAAATGTTCCTCTACCTCTTTCCTTTTTGCATGGTCCTTCTGGTGTTCCTATAGAAATTAGTTCCGCTACAAAAGCAACATATGTATATGAAGTATTCTAAAATTAAAGAAAGTTAGGATAGTGTAGTTCAGATTGTTCATGTTGTTTCTACAAAATATTTTATAAATATTACTTTGATAAAATCCGTCTTCTTTCTATTATTCTTTCTTATAATCATGTTTCTACAAAGTCTTCTATAAACAGATATAGACTATAGCAATAGCAATGTCTACACTTAGCAAATCCAGTCCATTTTGTGCTAACAAACTGTATCTTCCGTCTAATACCTACAGTATCTTCAAACTGCAGGAAAATTACAACAACAACATAAAATCTGGTAGCATTCACACGACGCAAATCAACAAGCGATTCGAACAACCTAACCCAGAGGTCACATTCTATACTTGCATATTTCTTTTCTGCTTTAAATATGTTCATTTCGCTTCCTACTTCATAGTCTCAAATTGTAAAATTGTATGTCTATTCATATATTTCGAAACGATTGCAGCCAGAATATCGTTCGGCTTTAATGAATTGCCCGATCCTTCACTTTTAGTATCTACGTTATACGTATCTGAGAGTTTTGAATAGCTAGGTTAAACATCCTACATCCACTACGTTCTTCTTGGATCCAGGCAAATTTATGATGAGTTAAGTTATTCCTCCCGTCGCATAGGAAACTTTGCAAGAGTTGCAACGTTATATCACAGCTACAGAATTTCCTTATAATATGACATTTACCCAGTAAATTCCATCCATTTAAAGCCAATATTCTACGCCTTAGCCATCCGAGGCTTCATATTATCCTTGACACCTCTTAAACTCTTCCACACATTCAAACAATCCAATATACTGAACCATATTATTCTGTCCTCTTTCAGAGTTCCTGCAAACAGTTCATACAACCAGCTCAATTGTTCCTAGGAGCAAAAACCATCGTACAAACCAGACTGCTACCGCAATGCAGAGACAACAAGAGACAGAGGGAGGTCCATCCAACTCAAAAAGAATGCGCATTGACCAATTTGCACCATCGTCCTCTCAACAACCAACATTCACAGCCTACAACATCTCTCAACATTTCCCTGCTATGCAGCCCCTCTTTCCAAGAGCACCAACAACACAAATGCCAGCTGATCATGGCCAAGCCCAAGAAAACCAGATTACGTCCTGTAGAGACGCAAGACGAACTGCTCGACGAACTACTCAAAAGCCAACAAATCCACACGCTCAAGATCTAACCACAGCAGTTTCAACAGAGACACCTGCTGCGAACAATATACAGAACCTACTTACACCAGTGCTCATTGACCAATTTGCCCCATCGTCCTCCCAAGAACCACCGTTGCTATATGCCACTACATTCCATGATCCACCTACTCCATACACACTCGAACCAACCACTTCAACTAATGAAACCCATCGACAACAAGCACACAGTTACTCTTGCAGACAGGCAAGACGCAATGCTCGAAATCCATCAACTCCAGACATTCCACAACTCCCTCCGCTGCTTATAACACAGATACCTGACACCAACGCAACAACAAACCTACCTACATCAATAGTAACACTAAGAGCAGCTAGAAGACTTGCTAGAACAGTGCATACAAATACAGCAAATGATGGAGTAGCGTCTCAAACCCAACACCAAAATCAAAGCACCCCAGATACTCGCAAAATAGCATGGACAGCAACAATTCCATCCCCACATGACCTTGGCACCATGCAAACCACATGCCCACATTGTAACGCCCTCCTATGGCCAATTGAACAATCATCGAAATGTTGCTACAACGGCAAAATCAACCTCCCGTTGATGCCAGCACCACCACCTCTGCTACTATACCTATACACATCTCCAGGAGCAGAAAGTAGAGATTTCCGACAGAATATTAGAAAATACAACAACGCACTAGCTTTTGGATCCCTAGCCATCAAGACAGATCATCGGATTACTAACATGCCAGGCGGCCCATACACACTAAGAGTCAATGGTCGAATGTCGCACATTATGGGCACACTACAATCTCAACCAGACAGCCAACCAATGTACGCGCAAATATATATCTTGGACAATGAGGAACAACAACTAGATACGAGACAAGATTATGTACATGACCTTAGAAGAGACACACTTCGTGACCTCCAGCAACTAATCAATCTTAACAACCCATTTGCACATGCTATACGTACCACAGCAGACATCATCCGCACTCATCCAGCTATAGATATCAGACTACGCATCCAATCACCAGCTACTCCAGATGCAAGAAATAGACAATACAATGCGCCTACATCCAATGAAATCGCAATACTCATGCCAAATGAGGCAGACCCTATAGTAGGCCATCAAAACATCATTCTACACTCAAGAGATGGCACACTTCAATCCATAAATGAATGCCATGCATCGTATGATCCTTTACACTTTGTCTTGATCTTCCCATATGGAACAGATGGTTGGCATATCAACATTCCACAGACAGCACTTCAACAAAACCAAACCCAAAGAAATGTTACGGCCCTCCAATTTTATAGCTACCATATACACGCACATCTACACCACATTTCTCCCATCCATCATGCTGGGCGATTATTCCAAGAATACATATGCACTGCCTTTGCAAAAATAGAGCAAGCCCGACTCACCTATGTCAGAATGAATCAACAAAGATTCCGATGTGAAATACGCCAAGGCATAGAGGATGCAATCGGCCAACCAGCAACCACAGCATCAAATATAGGACGCCGTGTCATCCTCCCATCAAGCCATATTGGCTCGCCAAGACATACAAACCAACTATACCATGACGCAATGGCAATCGTACGAACACTAGGTAAACCAGATTACTTCATTACCATGACCGCAAACCCAAACTGGATAGAAATCACAAGAGAACTGCTCCAAAGACAAACACCATCTGACCGACCTGACCTTATCGCACGCGTATTCCAAATGAAACTCAGGGAACTATTAACTTTATTGATAAACAAACAAATCCTAGGCACAATAATCGGAAAAGTCTACGTGATAGAATTCCAAAAGCGAGGCCTCCCACATGCGCACCTACTCCTAATCGTTCATCACAGTGACAAACCACAAACTGCCGCAGATTATGACAAAGTTGTCTCTGCAGAAATCCCAGACCCGCACATAAACCCAGAGCTATACAATATTGTCACAAATAGCATGATACACGGACCATGCGGAGCTTTAAATCCATCATCACCATGCATGAAGGATGGAAGATGCACAAAGCATTATCCAAAGGAATTCCAAAATGAAACCACTCTGCACCAAGGCCAAGTCAAATACAGACGCCGCGATAATGGACGACATATAATACGCAATGGACATCGTATTGACAACAGATGGGTTGTACCACACAATACATGGCTTTCTTCATACTTTAAATGCCATATCAATGTAGAAATATGCGCCCACATCCAATCGATCAAATACCTGTACAAATACATATACAAAGGTCCAGACATGATCTCAGCAACCTTAGAATACCAAAACCTCCCAATAAATAGAACTCCTGTAGGAACAAACCAAGATGAAATCGCCCACTACCTAAACGCTAGATACTTCTCCGCAATAGAGGCTTCATGGAGAGTACTATCCTACGATTTACAAGAACAAGAACCCCATGTTGTCAGACTCGCCATACATCTACCTAACCAGAACGTCCTCCACTTTAGAGACGCTGACGACCTTAACAGCACATTCCAACGAGGCACACACACAACACTCACAAGATACTTCCAAAAAAATGCTGAAATACAGGACACACGCCACCTTCTATACCAAGATTTCCCATCATCATATACTTGGCAAAAAGCCAGTAAAACTTGGACAGCAAGAGAAAACCATCAACGCATGCCAACAATTGGACGCATGTACTTCTCCAATCCAAACGAAGGAGAAAGGTTCTACCTACGCCTCCTCCTAAGTAACATACCAGGTGCTACAAGCTTCGAACATCTCCGTACTGTCCACAACATAATACATCCAACATTCAAAGACGCATGCAATGCACTGCTCCTACTAAATGATGATACAGATATACTCCGATCCCTCCAAGAAGCTTGCACGTGGCAAATGCCACCCGCACTACGCCAATTATTTGCCACCATTCTCATTCTCAATCATCCAACTAACCCGCAAGACCTCTGGAACACCATTGAACATCATCTGACAGAAGACTACCAGCAACAACGAAACACTGCAATAGGAACCATAACTAGCCAAATCACACCTCATACAAGACAATGCGCACTAAATGATGTACAGCAGCACATGCGAGCAGCAGGCCAATCGCTAGAAGACTTTGCATTCACGAACATAGAACCACAACCCACAAGAGACACACTTATTTTAGAAGAGACATATGAAGACACTCCAGAGGACGCCAACACATCAATAAACCTCCTCAACACCGAGCAGCAACAAGCGTTCAATCAAATCATAACAGACATAGAAGAAAGAACAACCCGCCAACACTTTGTCTACGGACCAGGAGGTACGGGGAAAACATTCCTCTACAACACACTCCTCACCCATATACGCAGCCAAGGCCAAATAGCTCTAGCAGTAGCATCATCTGGTATAGCATCTGTCTTATTAAAAGGAGGCAGAACAGCACACTCCCGATTCAAAATCCCATTGGAACTCCACGAGCACTCAACATGTAATATACCAAAACAATCAGAAATAGCCACACTTCTACGATCCACACGCCTAATTGTATGGGATGAGGCTCCAATGGCACATAAACATGCATTTGAGGCACTCGATAGAACATTACGAGACATCACAGAAAGAGACATTCTATTCGGAGGAATCACAGTAGTACTCGGAGGAGACTTCAAACAACTACTACCAGTTGTCCCCCATGGAACTAGAGCAGCTATAGTAGATGCAGCCATCAACAAATCCTACATCTGGAATCATATCAAAGTCCATTACCTAAAAATCAACATGCGAGCCCACCAAATCCAACAAACCCAACACGAACAAGCCATCGACAACTTCCCTGATTGGCTACAAAGAATCGGCGAAGGACAAGAAGCAACATACCCAGAAAGAGGTGAAAACATCATCAAATTGCCAACCAATATCTGCATACCAACGCAACATCTCAGCGACCTTATCGAAGCAACATTCCCAGGAATTAGAGAAAATGCAAGTGACCCCAACTTCTGGACAGAACGAGCCATACTCACCCCTCTCAATGAGCATGTAGATGAAATCAACACCATCATCACAAGCATATTCCCAGGACCACCAAAGACATACTTGAGCGCTGACAGAATACCAGACCAAGAAAATCAACTACTCTACCCAACTGAGTTCCTAAACACCCAAGTACCAAGCGGGATGCCACCACATAGACTAACACTAAAGATCGGAATGATCGTGATGCTGCTCAGAACCACCTCCACCAAGCTCGGACTGTACAACGGAACTAGACTAATCATCAGAAGATTGGGAGAAAGGCTCTTAGACACTGAAATAGTTACTGGAAAAAATATTGGAAAAAGAGTCTTCATACAGAGGATACCACTCACACCAAGCAGCGCACAACTACCATTCCAATTTGAAAGGACACAATTCCCCATACGCCCAGCATTTGCAATGACAATAAACAAAGCACAAGGACAGACATTAAAACAATTAGGACTCTACTTGCCAAGGCCTGTATTCGCACACGGACAACTCTATGTAGCACTATCAAGAGCACGTCAACAACAGGACATAAAGGTTCTTATCATCGACCAACAAGGACAATCACTCAATGATCAACAAATCGCAACATACACAGCAAATGTAGTGTACAGAGAGGCGCTATGAAATCAACCACCATGCATCCGGCTCCCAGGTATTACTACGATACCCACAATAACCTCCAATGGACTAGCTTAGTAGAAAAAGCTCAGCTTTGCTAATGTTCTTTATGATATATTTGTTAAAAAGTGCATCTCTTTTTTCATGCATCTCACAGGGCATTAGTCCCACCTTTCATGCTTTACAGAACCTTATGACCCAAAAACGTACCAACCATTTGCTACACCAAGAGCATTCCAGAAGGACATTCTTGCTGGTAGGCTTATGTAGTTCATACAGTTTTCGCTTCCCAAATTTACTTTACATCTTCAAATTTTCATGCAGTGGCAGCTAGACATCCTTCACACCAGTTGGAGCTTGCATGCGCAAAAGATTCCTCATTATTGATCTAAAAACAGCAGATACAATTGAAACATTTACGGCTCCTACATGAATCGACATACAAGCAAAAACTGAGGTATACTTTTCTCAATCAAATTGCTTTAAGCTCTACAATTGCTTATAACAAGCAACTCATCACCAGCTCTGGACATCCAACATTCCAAGCCCAACATATCGAATTTAAATGATACAGAGTATATTTGCTCCAATAGTCGTGCTCTTCACTTCATGGATGACTGCACGAGCCTCTAAGATCCACAAAACGTCACCATCTAGACTGTATTCTCATTTCTTCATTTACCACAGAGTAGGTTGCAATTTGATTTGCTTCCAACTTTCAGATGTTTTATACTTCCAACAACATCTCATTCCTTATATGCATTTACCCAGCTAATATCATACCAGCTTATACACATGATTATGTGATTCAACTAAGGAGAAGGTGAAGGACAACTACAACGACGTCACATGGCTGAAAACGCATAGCATCTACTACCTGATCCTCAAGCATTTTCAGAGTTTCCAATCTCAGAGATAGCAATGACCACATAACCTACGTTGCTCTCCAACCATCTGCACAACAGCAGAGATGGAAAAACAAACTCTTATGTTCCATCAAAAACACAGGTCACAGCAGAACAAAACCATTTCTCATTGATTTTCTGCAGATGTTTCACTTCTAGGAGCATCATAAGTTGATGTTGTATCTATAGTTGCATCAGCTAGCAATATTACTTCTCATGTTTTAACAGGCACGCATAAATGCACTACATACAACGACACCTACTTTAGTACTGCACTTAGCTCGACAGCAATTATATCCCTACATTTTGAAGGGGGCAATATATAGTTCAATGAGCTGTCAAAAGTCTGACATGCCATTTATATTCACTTTAAAATGTCCACTTTAACACAAGTGTCACAAGGTAAAATTGGGGCTCATGTAACACCTGAAGGAACTGCTGAAGAAATTACCAGAAAAATACCCCATTTACATGATTATTTTCTTCGTCATTTAGATAAGAGATAACATGCATTTATCTGGTAAGCTATGCCTTCACTTTTCTGTAAACCTCATCCTTTTCTGTTTCAGCTAATCAGTGTCAGCTGCATATCTTGAGAAATTAGAAGTAGCGGCAGCAGTTTCATGGATTCCATGGAGACTCATGATTATCTCTACACACACAGCTACTTCAACTGGCCAACTTTGCACCACTATTTCTATACAGGCTAATTTTCAGGCAAGCTTAAGTTTTATGCTCTAAAAACTTTGATCTCTCAGGACAACAAGCTGTAGTTAACAACATTGTCAATACAACTCTCTTTGTCATTGCAAAAATGTATCTCATTTATGAAATTGAAGATTCTATATCTATCTATCTATCCAAGTCTCTCTATATGACTATGTGATGTTGCTATCATATCGATTTTTAACAGAATTCATGATGCTGTAAAATGGGCAGAGTAATACGCTACTTTTACCTTCCTTTTTTTCCCCCATCTTCCATTTCTCCCATTTCTTTATGATTCCTATCTGACTTTGTAGTTTGCCTAATATACAACATGCCTAGAGATTCATAAATTTATTCTTTTCTCATAACCTATTGTTTCTGATGTTCAGAGGAAGGGAACCTATAACTTGAATGCAGTGAGCAATGGTTGGATCAGGTAAGCTGAATCTGCAATTCTGCTTTGACATTCAAAATGTTTACATTACAATTAGTAGATATAACAAACATTGTAGCGGTCATAACAGGATATCCCTTCACTAACGATATATCGTATGCTCCAACCGCATTACTGTAAGTCATCCTAAGATTTCCAGAATCTGTAACTTCAGCATCTACATGCACTACAAAGTGAGAAATTGTAATATAGCAACATAGCAAACATATCCTTTCCAGAAGATCTTACTTGCATATGCACTGCACTTTCTAACAAGTGCTTCTTTATTTGCAGTAATACCTTCACGATGATCTCATGCAGTTGACACAATGACCAACTCCAGCAGCATGGCATATGAACCTATATATCTTGGGATGTTCACAATACATACAATGTCAAGCTCATGTTATGCAACGACATGATATGGTTCATCAAGTCTAATTGCAAATGGAGGGGGCACAGATAGGCTTCATCGCACATCTAGAAACCACTATACTTCTTTCCAAGATTGAACAACTTATCTTTGTTTAGGCTTCATTCATGCTGAATTTGTGCTTGCCCGGGACTAAGGACATAGATAACATCCATTGCATATCCAGAAAACAATGTACATCTCAACACTAAACAACTTATCTTCATTTACGCTTCATTGCTATACCATTGTGTTCATATCCCTTTGGCAATATATTCTTCTTTGATTACTCAATGTTTTAAGAGTCATCACACATACGCCTTTCGCAATATATTCTTCTTTCATTATTCAATGTTTTAGCAGTCATCACACCATGCCATTCATGATCACAAAAACCCTCCAACAATGTTTATCGATTGCTACAAGCAAAAACAAATTTCAAGTTCTCCCATCCTCATTTCATACTTTATTTTCTTTGTCCCTTTTAGTTTCCACATACAAGATGATGTAAACACGTACTCTCTACGTGACTTATCCATGCAAATTCGACACCCCTAGCATCAAAATTTCTCCTACATTTGTAACAACATGAATTACTTCATCTTCCCTCCCAATACAAACACAATCGTATTTATGCCCTAAGCTGTTTCAACAAACAACCTTGAAACCATAATTATGTTCATAAAATCACCCAGACTCAGCCACCAAATCATCACATTCTCATCAACACATACTCTATTACTTTTTCTCCATAGTTCAATCTTAAGATCTCGCTGTAACTTCCTCCCTCCAATTCTGAATGCCCAGATCTTCGTCTTCTCCGGATTTCACAACTTCTACAACACCACAAGAAGCTACACTTTCAATCACGCATTTCATTCACGGATCAACCAATACTTCATTTCTAAGCTTATTTTTCTTTGCAAACTCTAAATTGCTCCGCTTGCTTCAGATACAAAACCATGAAACACCATTACCTCAACAACTCACACGTACATCACATTCAACATATAAAACTTCCTCTTCTTACCCTTGCCCCTACCAAATAAACAACCACCCCTTCAAATCGTTACTAGGCCCGGCAACGCCGGGCACCATAACTAGTAAAGCATTATATTTAATTATTGCTTTTAAACATGTTAGAAAACCACCTTGGTGAACACTATATAAAATTCATATAAGGTTTTTAATGATATCAACCCACAAAGATGTATTGGTTCTATTAAGCGGTTTTTTATATATAACTAGGGTAAAAATCCATATTGGTTTTTATTTTGGGTGCCTTGTGACTGCCACTTCTACCAATTTACTTGATTGACGAAGATCAGTCCAGATAAACGACCTATATGGGCATGCAAAGGATTTGGGAATTGGGATACTCTGCTATAGAAAAGCATATCAAATTTGGGATATCGAATGATTGAGGAGAAGCTTTACGCGTGGGAACCGAGGTCGAGTTAGTACTAGGGATTTATTACGGCAGTCACGTTTTCTCTCAACTAAAAGTGCTTTAGGTGCTGAGTGCTTTCGTGCTTTTTTGGGTGTCATTACCATATTTACACCCTATAGAGATGGTTTATGGTTGTAGAGATCATTTCGCTTTAAAGTCATGGGCTTCTCTTGTGTCTAGCTCCTACTCGTGATCTTGTTAGTAGTCTCGAGGCTTCTTGATCGTGTCTTGATTTGCCTTTTGGGCCCTTGCATTCTTCGTGATTATATCATATTGGTTATAGTCTTTTAGGCTCTTATACTTATTCCCATGGCCTATTGGTTTCCATGGACGTTAAAAAATCCATTCTATTCTATTCTATTCTATTCTATTCTATTTAAGTTCTATCGTATGTTTTCAGTCTATTTATATTTCTCTAGCATTGTTCTTGTATCCTGCCGGTAGACTCATAACAACTCCCACACTACTATTGATAGGCTGGCTCGATGGTTGCATTTGGGATGAAACTATTTGATACAGTTTGTAGACTGCATTTTGTAGCTCTGAGGGGACACCTAATTGCGACAATCTCACCCATGATTTCTCCCGAGGAATTGTGTCAAAGGCCTTCTCAAAATCTACAAAGCAGCAAAATTGCATACCCACATAGATGCACTCATGATTCCTCTGTCCGTGCTGTCAATTGTTGTTCATTAATTTCGGCAAACAAATTTGCTAACAAGAGGCTGACCATGCTTGTGTGGTAATTGGTTGGGTAGTGACGATCAACAACCTTATAGATTAGAACCACTCTACTCACGTTTCACTATGAGGGGAAGCCTTCTTGAAGGGCCCTTTTAAACATAGTAAATTGGAAATGTGGATTTATGAATATTGTTATGGTTTGCATGATAATGTTTTATATATTTATAAAGGGTAAGTTGATGGGTATAACAACTATTGAATGTTATATGTTGTTGTAATGCAATACGAAGATGGCAGTACCATATTTTGTGAACAAGGAATGCAAGTCTTTTATTTTAAAAATTGTGAATGTATACATCTATCTTTGCTCATGTCACGAATTTGTTGCATATGAAGGTGAAATGCAACAAAGAGGTGTCAATCTAGTTGGATGTGTAAGTCGAAAAGGCTATAACAGCATTGTCGAATGTTTAACCTTTCTATTTGATGCCTCTATTTGGGTTTGGCAACCTTATCTTATATTATAATGTTATTGTGTAAGTGTTGGACCCAGCCCTAATTTGGGCGGCCCAGATTTGATGAAATCAATGGAGGATATGATGCCACGTCATATTGTTTAAAATAACATGGTTTTTTTTTAGCTAGGGTTAGCGAGGGCGGCAGCAGCACCTTCGAGCTGCTAGCTCCTCCTCCAGAACGCATCTTCGTATTTCTTTCATGTTACTGCAAGAACAGAGCCGCCGGAACTCATTACTGATCTTCAATTTCTGCTTGATTTACAAGATTGAGAAATTATGAATAGGAAGCGCCAAGTTTCTTTCATGTTTACTTGATTCTACAGGTATTTTGCGAGCATGTGGCCGTTTTTGTTCAAGGGCAGTAGATTCTCTTTCGTGTTGCAAACTTTCATGTTTTTGCTTCATGTGTTTTCAAGATGTGAGCATAGTACTTTTGATCAGCGTTGATGTTTCATGAGCGAGATGCAAAGTTTGTAGACCATGCTAAGGGCGGACGAACTAGGGTTGAATCATCCATGGCTCTCGAGTGACATAGCTTCTAGCTTCATCGCCATGGCTTCATTTCTGTAGTTTGCGCTTACCTTAGTTTTCTGTAGTTCGAATCTCCTTGTGTTGGGTATTTTTGCCTTTTACTTAACTGAACATTTGTTTTATGCAGAGTCATGGCGATGGCACTTGGTCGGGGAGCTCTGTTTATGGCTGTGGCAAAGCAGGGGCCGATTTCACATAGACGGCAAAACACTATGCTGTCTGGGCAAAATATTCAGGTCTTTATGCATTCCTGTCTTTTATATGGCAGCCTAAGTAGCCTACAGATCCAGTATATTCCAGATGGCTAGGAATCAATACGTGGCTGGTATTGAGGATTTGAATTGGCTGGTCTTGCAGAATAGGCAAGTATCGAAGTACAGGACTATCTTATGTTCTTGCATTTTGGATTTGTAGAGTAGCCTTCAATGATCCAAAATAAGACCAGGAGGAAGAACAAAAGATCAAGGATTTTCCACGGTTCTAGAGAGAAAAAAAACAGGTTTTTGCTCTGATCTATTGTGGTCTTATGCATGCAGTTTGAGTTGCTTATGCCAAAAAGGTAGGTCTGTGTTGATCTTAGTGATGAGAGTGCAAATGCTGTAAAATGGTGACAATATAGTCATTATACATGTGCAACCCATAAGTGTTCTTTATAGGACAGATTGGGGAGCAGCAGAACAGTTTGCTCTTCCCAATGAGGAAAGAAATCCGGAAAGAAAGTAGTTTGAAGATGAATTTGATCTTACTTAGCCCATACAAAATGTTGGCATTCCTTACAAACTTCGTATTGTTCATCATTGTCATTGTGACTGTCCTATGGTAGCTGTCCGGCTACATGAACCTAAAGGACTGGATACAAATGGCAGCGCAGGTAGTACGGTGACAACTGATCTGTGGATGGGATCTGATTGTATGCTTTCTCTATTGAACATCTATTTTAGCATGTAACTTTCCTCTATCATCGTGAGGCATTGAAGGTTAACAACAGTGCTTGCATGTTCAATTCTCAATTCTTAAAGTTTGTTTGTGTGCAAAAATTATGCCTCAGTTTCTTATGGGTAACATTAAATGCAGTAAAATAATTCTTACGTTCATAGGGATGATTGAAGTTTTTGATCCCCTGAAAGACATGTATGTTGACTACTTTCCTCCCTAGGGAGAAAGGATCAATGACTTCACATTATGTTTTATATGATATAATCAGTTGAATTTTGATTCTTTTTACCATTTCATTGCTGACCATTATTCTTCATGAATTATGGGACAACCCAGAGGAAGGACTATTATGATCTTCAGTTTCATTGACATTTTGCATGAATATTACTATGAACCTTTTTTTTTTTAAAAAAGTCATAACCAAATAAACTCTCATACCACATTCCGAAAAATATTGATTCCTTTTGTTTGCCACTGCTTGCCATTCCAATGAAGAGATTTGATTCCTTTTGTTTGCCACTGCCTGCTATTCCAATGAATAGATTTATATATTAGAGAGGTGAACCAGATTTGGACCACTTAAGAATATGGGCAAGGAAAAGTTGAAAATAAAATAGTTTTTGTTAATTAAATTGCATTCTTGGTTTGAGATATTGTATAATGTATATATTATTGTTGAGAAAATTTGGATACATATAGCCCATCAGATATCCCATAAAATGGGTCTACCAAAGGATCATTCCAATACTCTTATTGTGGATCAAGATTGAATTATTTAGATTGAACTTACTTTTTCACCCATTGTTGGAAAAGTTTTGGTGACCCCTAAAGTATATAGCCATAGCTAGGTACACATTAAAACTATTGCAATGCGTTCGTCACCGTGTTTTAGAGTGTACTATATTTGATTATGTTTGTTTTGGTGGAACTCAACAAATTCTTTAGCGTAAATATTCTTATAGCGTAAGTATGTATGTCTAGCATCAAATGTAATCGAGGGCTCAAATTGTGCCAAAACGGTGACCAATCACATGTAAAGCCCACCAACGGTGGGCAATTTACTATAAAGTTTTAGTGTATGTCGTGCATAAAACCCTAAAACTTTTGACGGCCCAGATCTGATCTAAAATTTCCACGGTTGTTTTTTGTTTGCGTTCTTCAAACCCTAGCTACCCAGGATTTCCTTCGGCAGCAGCAGCTCGGATGACAGGAGCAGCAGGTCGGGGAGTTTGCAAGCTTGGGAGATCATGGCATTCGATCTTGGCCTTCGCGCTTTCGCTCGAATTGTTGTATATTATTCTTTCATTTTCTCCTTCCATAGCACTCAAGAGCTTCCTTAGCCTTTCATTTTTCACTCAAGAGCTTTATTTGAATGCAGGAAGCGATGGAACTGACATACCTTATATTCTTTAAGGCAAAGAACGATTTAATATGTTGAAGGTTCGTGAGTCCACCAATTGGTCGCGGATATCCGATTCTTTCATCAACCGTGTCGGATTTGGTCTTAAGATCGGGTTTTATATGAAGGGTTTGAGTTATGCGCAGAGGGTTTCTCGCGGTTTAGTCTATAGGTAAAAATAGATATCTCTGCAGTAAACAAGCCCTATTGGGCCATTCCTAGGTGTAGAACCAAAACAGGTTTTCACAAATGCCTATAAAAATGCAGAGGCTATTGCAATGATTTTGAACCCTGAATCTGATTGATGTATGCTGTAATAAGCATGGTAAATCCATGATGTGTTGTATACGAGGAATATGATGATTGATATTTATGTACAAGTAGGGCATCCCAAGGAGGTTCCTGGACTTTTTAAGCAAATGCCTAAGCATGATATAGTCCGCTCGGTTATTGCAAGCAAGGATGCCCGGCAGAGGCTATCGATTTTTTTTTTTTTGTCACTTGGAGTATAATGATCTCAAGTCTGTAGTCAACAAAATAAATATGGAAAAAGCTTTAAATTTTTAAAGCAAATGCCTAGATGGATATGATTTCTTGGACTTTTGACTTAATGCTGCAGATGTCATTAGAGTACAATGACCTCAATTTGTACTCAACTGAGAAATATGGAAAAAGCTTTGAATTTTTCAAGCAAAAGCCTGAGAGGGACAATGATTTCTTGGACTACTTGGCTGCTACTTATGTCACAATGAAACATCTTTCAGATACATGTCTCTTACTCATGGAATGCCATGATGGTTTATTTGGAGAATGGCTGCATCAAGAAAGCCTGCAAGCTCTTCATTGTCAAGATGTAATGCTGCAGCAGAACGTGGTGTCTTGGAGCCATGATTGCAGCACATGCACAACACTGCCAGAGGAAAGATGCACTCTAATTGCTAAACGAAAGGTTTTATTCCCTTTTAGTAGTAATTTGTTTTCCTTAGCCATAGTGGTTTAGTGGATTTTGATTGTCATTGGTTTGCCTTCATTGCAAATTACAATTGCAATGCACCTTCTATGAAGCATTATGCCGCATCATTGGCCTACTTGACAGGATAGGATGGTTTCGTGAAGCAAATTCTCTGATTAACAATCTGGCAATTGTATCAGATGGTACATTTTGGAGAACTTTGCTTGGTTCATGTAAAATTGTCTTGAATGCGGAATGGGGCAAACATGTTGCCCGACATGCATTTGACTTGGACTAGAAAATGCAAACATGCATTGCATGATACACAATAAATTAACTGAACTGGTTCTTGACATTTCAATCCTCTTTCCAAAGGAAATGTTATTTTGGAATTTTTTGACATGGACAGCTACAAATAGTATTCGAGCAAAATGGCTATGTTGCAAAGAGAATCCATGCTAATAATATCTTAGCTATTCAATTTAAAATTTGTATTTGTAGCTAATAATATCTTAGCTATTCAATTTAAAATTTGTATTTGTAGCCACAATTGAACTGTATAACAAAAACACATTCTTATTTTTCGTGGAGGATCTTTATGTTTGAAATCTTATTAATTTGTATGTATATGTCAAATGTGGCTCAGTAGGAACTAAAAGCCCTACTTAATGGACACACCTACACACTTATGAAAGCATTAAGATACGCATGTTATAGTAGGAATATAACAAATACTAATGTACATTCATATAATAACTTTACCAAAGTCCCTGCTCAATGGACACACCTACACACTTAATGAACGCGCTCAATGGACAAAATTCTAGGTAACAAAAACAAAGGCCCAAAGATTGTTGTGCACCTTTTATATGTAATAAATTATTGGATCCATGTTTGTTTGTCGTAACTCATTGTCCACCAAAATATAATCTTCCATTGTTCACGTACAGGCACATGGATCCGTTCATTCTCAAATCCCAGCAACGCTGGGCACCATTACTAGTCCTATATAATAATGTTTTACGGTGTTCAATCGCGCCCTAGATCGGGCGGTGAGAATTAAGCTGATCAAATCCAACGGCCCACATTCAATGAACCTTTTTCTTGCTATGAATAGCCAAGCCGCAAGACAGTGCACCGAATTCAAGGTTCGAGTAGAGAGGCCTGGCTATGGCAGAAGCCCTTTGAAAACTATGCAGGAGATATCGATATTCATAGTTCGAGAATGATCTGTTATTGGACAAGAAAAAAAATGGGTTCTCAGATCTCGATTTTGCATCAAGTAACCGTGTCAAGTATTCAGCCTATGGCATCCGAAATTGGAAATCCGTAAGCTAGCAAACCTCTCGGTCAAGATTGCCTTGAGACCCATCATTTGCATCCTTGAAGGCAAATGATATCATCCCAGAAAAGATATCATGCCGACTTGCAGAGAAAGATAGATGCGGGGTTAAAGGTGCAGAGTACCTGTCAGGGATATCACCAGAGAAGAGATTGTTGCTAGCATTAAGAACTTGAAGCGATCTGAGGTGGTCGAGATTGACAGGTAGCACTCCCCATATCCCCAATGAGACCAAGCTCAGAACTTGAAGATTTGGAAACTTGAGCAAACTGTTTCACTAAGGGTGAAGAAATCCGAAAGCATTATATGTTGCTTGGGAAGCGCTTCTATCAGGTTAGCGGATAATGGATATGAAGTGCTTGAGCAGATGGTATTACAAAATGTTTCTCTAGATGTTTCTACCCTTATTTCTGTGTTTAAAGCTTCTGGAAAAATAGGAGCAACAGATTAAGGCAGAGACATAGGAATGCCAATTGAAAAACATGGATTTATAACAGATCTTCATGTTGGAGGTGTCTCTACAATGCTTTGAACAGATGGAAATAGATGATAGATAAATACAGTATTTCACCACGGTTTTTTCCTTCCTGCACAATCATGTTATTTATGTGAGGCCGACAACTTTCATGAGATCAGGGTTTGTTCTTCCTCTGAGGAAACATGAGTTGTTTTGCTCAATGCCAGTAAAACATATGGGGAAACATATGGGGAAGTAGAATTAGGAGTGAAATGCTTTAAGCAGCATGTTCACATGAATTTAAAAGATGCAAGTCTTTTTCGACTTGCAGAGAAAGCAAAAAGGAGTAAAAGAGGAAGATTTGGAAACTTGAGCAAACTGTATCTGAAAGACGTACATTTGCTTCAGTATAATTGGCACTAAACTTCTGCTCCACAGAGGGCATGTGCCAGAGCTGGATATGCTTCTAAGACCCATCCTTAATGAGTAGAAAGAAGCAACATTATGCAGCTATGCAGGAAAACAAGCCATAGCCTTTGGGCTTCTACATACAATAGTGATGGAAAAGTTCCAGGAGTCCTAAAGGATCATCTTTCTCTGTATCTTTGTATCCTACGTCATATTAGGATTCTGCAAAATAATGGGTTCAGATGCATGGTCCTTCTTCCAAATGTATACAAACATATGCCTTTTGTTTAAGTTGTTCCCAGCTATAATATACTTTTCTTCTACGGCTTGCTTGCGGATGCGAAGCATGCATATGGCGAGAGAACTCTTGACGAAGTTTAATTCTAAAGGTAATCTCTTATTGCATTTGTGTATGCAGGCTAATTCATTGTTGAAGTCTCAGATCTAGGCAGCCCTTTTCTTGCATTTGCATATAATCTAACCTGCTATAACAGGTTTGTTTCTTTCTTTGCAAATGCCATGGTAGGCTACAAAAATGAATTTGCCGGCTTTTTTCCAACACTTTGTTATGCTTTTGAAAGTATTACTCAAGACGACTCTCAATGAATTGTAGGACATGACCACCATATGGAACCATCAACTTCGCCCAATTCTTAAAACCACCGAAAATGCCCTGAATAAGCTTCCAGTTCCTCAAAATTACGGACATCCATTTCCGTGATATCGATAGAAACCGTGCATGTACTTAGCAAAATTAGCACCTATTCCATAGGCAAGTGCGTCTATTGCTAACATTGCCTCCTCATGGATCAGTAGCACTCCCCGCGAAGCAAAAATTTTCAAATACAATGACATCATTTGGTCCGCATAACTTCGAATCATTACTTGCAAAAGACACCACATAATAAAGCCCGCGAATTCGGCTCTCTTTCCACGATCATCTAATGACATGACCCGATCCGAAGTGTTTGGTCAAGTTTTTACGTGATAATCAGCGGCACAAGGTGAACCACAACAGATTGCCGATCCTCCGTGGAGCAACGAACCACCTCATACCACCTCATTTAATGTTTCATAAGCCGCAGAATGCAAGCGGGAATCCGTTGCATCCTCCCTATCTCATGGAGTTAACAGAGCCTCAATAATTCCATGGAAATACGGAGACAATGGAGAAGAGATTCCTTTGTAGTCTTCATAACCTTGTGCCGGAAAATACAAGGCCCCACAAACTCTTTTCGGCAACATTAGGAACATCCTTTACGCCTTCAATTAACGTCGGCGAATCCATGTATGCTTTTTAATGCGAAAACGTGGCCAAATGCAAGATGAATGTTTGCCTATATCAAATGAAAGGGCAATTTTGATTGTGCGGTAAAAAAAAAATGCGCTTTGGAAATGTCGGAGGAACAAACAGATTTTCCGTGATTTTTCCTTATGGCCTAGCATACCTCATGACCTCACTATCTTAAACAATGTTTAAGCAATGCAATCGCAACACTAATAGTTCCATGTTTAAAGAAATTTAAGTAAAAAACCAACCTTTTTAAACCCAAAAATCTAAATAACTCATTTCGAAAGTATTGTTCAAGTAAACAATCACATGGAATAATCACAAAAGATGAACAATCACATGTAAAGCCCACCAACTGGTGGGCAATTTACTAGTCTTATATAATAATGTTATTCAAGAAGTGTTGGACCCAGCCCTAATTTGGGCGGCCCCAGATTTGATCAAGTCAACGGAGGAGATGATGCCCGCCGGGTTTCTTTGAGATAACTTGGTTTTTTGGCTAGGGTTCATGGAGGCTGCTCGGATCGGATGCTTCGAAAGCGCATGCTTGGCTCTATGTGGTGATCGCCAAGATTTTTTGGCCAAGTTTACTTCGATTCTTGATTATATACGTAAAAAATTCTTGGCCATGTGATTTCCAAGTCTAACGTGGAATGCCTACATGGCTTAATTTTTCCTAAGCCTATTAGGGTTTCGGTCTGGCGGGTAGGATTAGGAATGGATGACAACAAAAATACCTGCCGGATTTGCATATGACGGCCTGTTGGAGACGCCAACTCCATGCCAACATAAAAATGAGGTAACACGCCGGTTTGATGCTAAAATCTGGAAGCTTCTTCTTCATTCTTGGTCGTATATAGAAATTTCGGGCCGATTTGTGAGCAAAGGGCGACCGAGGCATTTAAGGTGATCCAAGATTTGGCTATGGCGTGCTATGGTTAAGATGACTGGGTTTCTTCCCGGGCTGGGTTGCTATGGATGAGCCAAGTCCGCTATGGCTTTGCAACGAAGTTTTGTGCAATGAGTTTTGTGCGCCCTGTAGAGATGCATCGAACGCATGCATTTGCAGATGAGAAAAAGATCCATGCCCATTATATTCACATTGCACTAGAGTTTCTTTTCGGCATCACCTATCCATTGTTCCTTTTTGGAGTCGTTGCTTCACAAAGGGCCATAAACTAGAGTGGCTTGAAGAAGCTCCCAGAAGCAAAGAGATAGTTTCCCAGTTGGCATCATGACAGATTTTAGGTTGGTTTTAAATTAAGCTTTTATGTGTTTTCATATAATTTGGATCTTCGAACCATGACAAGAATGTGGTTCAATGTAGCTAATCTACATGCGGATTAATATTCTACTTATTATTTTGTTGTTAGACTCATGTGCATGGCTTTGCTTTCTGCGGCCGATTTCGAGAACCATCTTTGGAAGTAACGCCGAGTTGTGCGAGATGCACAAAATACATGCCACGATATCACAGTGTCCGATAAAATTCTTTTTTTTTTTTTTTCTTTTTAAGAATGGCCGGTCTCGGTTATGCTCAATTCTTATTTCCAGTTCAACATCTCTTACATTCTACCATATGCTCAATCTAGCCTATAAATCCTTGGCTGCGAGGGTAGTTATAGTGCCTCTGTTAAGATGCATGTCCTTTGACAACCTCCCCGCAACACTCTTTATTCTTAGTGCGCCTTCTAGAGATTTAATCATTGCCTAAGCAATTGAATCAACCGGAGTAAATATCACATCTAATATGTATGATTCCTCTATCCGCTTTTATAAGTTTTTTGCATTCCGTTTTCTTTCCTTTACAAAATTTGTGGTGTACAAATTGTAGATCAGCATACTTGGCCTCTTATACTAATTGCACATTATATATGTTGTGCTAAATTGGACAGCATCATGTTTATTTACATTTGTAAAATTGTAATGCAATGATTAATTCAGAGAGGTATAGTTGCATTGTGCAAGGAACGCTTTGTCCAGCAATAAGTATGCGAAATTCTATTGTGTAGGACAGCTGGAAAATGAAACAACAAACTGTAGTGGATATGGCTACTGATTGTGGAGCTTTTACTGATCAAAGTCAAAGCCTGAATATTACTTAGACTAACAAAATTTTAGCAAATTAACATCCCTCCAATTTTACGCATGGTCAAAGGTGAGATTTTTTTTATTGCATGAGTTGCATTGTGTGTTCACCTTATTTTCCTCTATTAAAATTTCCAATTGTGCAATTGCAGGGTCTGGAAACTGGAATGTATCAATACAGTCAAGAGCAGCTGCAGATGCAATCAAGCTCACGATGGATGCTGCAAGTGCAAAGGTAGGGGACTGGAAACTATTATAAATCAATGCTACTTGCTCAGGTGCTGACTCCGTAAGCCATTTTTACAGATCCAACCAGCAAAGATTCTACAGTGGTAGAAGATGTCTCCAAGGGTGTGCTCTTTAGAGAATAGCCAAGAATGCCTGGCACGTGGGAGGTAAATTGAGATATAATCGCTTCTCTAAAGTCTACAGTGAAGTGATGCCCGGTTATACAAGCAAGTTAAGCCATAGACATAAATTCCTCGTTACAAAAAAAGGCAACATGTGCAAAGAACATCACATCCATTCAATTATAAACCACCGGCCAAACCCTATACCGCAAGCTAGGTCTCCGTGATATTTTCCTCATGGTTATTAAGTTCTTAAGTAATATCAAGAGAAGTTAATTTTTCGTCTACCTTTAAAGTCATTGCATGAATAATCGAGATTGTACAATCACAAGATAAAAATAAAATAACACTACCTTACAAAGGTCGTGACTTCTATAATTAACCTTTGGTGTTATGGTAGAGAAAATTCATTTCATTTGCTTAGCCGACCTACCATTAAATCATCACTGCATCATTTAATCGCAACCAGCCAGCAAACCAATGGCTAATGGCAACACAATGCATATAAAAAGAAGATGATTCACACATCGTTCGTAACATAAGATGTTGAGAAGCGACAAATAGTAGAGGCTGCACCTTCTTCAGAAGCTTGCGACAATTAGTAGAGGTTGCACCTTCTTAGGAAGCTTGCATTTCACGTGTTATATAAGTTCTTTAATATTCTGTGTTATATAAGTTCTTTAATATTCTGTCTTATTATAACGCGAATAGTTCAAAACAAAGCTTTGTTTCCTAGAGATATTACACTAGGCCTGCACTATCCACTAAGCCCATCTTTCATCTTTTGCAATGTTTTTTATTTAATTGGCAAAAGGCGTACCCACAAGTTTCATGTTTTATTTGCACACACAATTAATGAAGTCCAAGTATTTCAAATTGTAGCTTTAATCAAAGGTTCCAAGTACTTGCATTCTACAAGTTCCTAAAATGATCTAGGGGCCCAGAAGTTACTCTACAAGTTTTGAAAATGGCCCAGAAGTTACTTTAGCAAATGCACAAGTTTCTAACATTTACATGTTTCCAAATTACGCCCAGCAACGCTGGGCACCATTACTAGTTCTAATGCTAAGATGATTAATGAGTATCTAATCCAAGTCAGAACATTCAAAATAAAAAAATGATTTTAGGGTTCATGTTTGAATATAGTTAAGCGAAAATCACGAGGACCCAAAAATGACCCAAATTTAAGGGCATCCGTTACATGATACATCCCCATATAACAGCTGCTGCTGCCCTTTTTTCTTCTCATCACACGATGAAATCAAGCGCTAAAGCCAGCACAAATAAAATCCTTCCATTTTTCTCAGGTACGTTGCTTGTGTTTCTGTTATTCTGGAGCTTGAATAGGGCATTTGATGGAGTATTTCCGACCAAAAATCTCTCAAATCAGGCGCCTTCTTCAGCCCAAGAGGCCACAGTTTTTTTGCACGGAGACGAGAGTCTCATTCCTTTAGAGCAGCTCCAAAAAAAATTCAATTCTTCATTCAGCCTCGGCCGCCGGATCAGAGATTGGGATGAAAGGCGGAGCCTTTGGCTAAAAGCCCATCAGAAAAAGGGTTTTGCCGGAGAAAAAATATTCTTGGTCACAAGCTCGGATCCCAGACCATGCGAAAATGAAATGGGCGATTATCTGCTGCTAAAATCCGCCAAGAACAAGATGGATTACTGCCGGATTCATGGGATTGAGATTTTTTACAATGTGGCCACATTGGAGCCGGATTTGCCAGGCTTTTGGGTAAAATTGCCTCTGATTAGGGCTACCATGCTTGCACATCCAGAATCAGAATGGATATGGTGGGTAGATAGTGATGCTTTATTTACAGACATGAGTTTTAAGCTTCCTTTGCATAAATATCAAAATTATAATCTTGTCCTGCATGGCTGGGACCATCTTATATACCAAAATAAAAGCTGGGTTGGATTGAACATGGGTATTTTTCTCATCAGAAACTGCCAATGGTCTCTCGATCTGTTAGATGTTCTTGCAAGCATGGGAAACTCTGCATCAAACAGGGAATATTTGGGAAATTTTTTTACTCAGATTCTTGCAGACAGGCCTGTTCTTGAATCTGATGATCAGGGTGCTTTGATTTATCTGATTCTGGCAGAGAGGCAGAGATGGGGGGCTAAAATATTTCTGGAGCATGATTACCATTTGAGCGGTTTTTGGATTCCTTTGGTTTATGATTATGAGGAGAATATGAGGAAATATCGTCCTGGATTTGGAGATAATAGGTGGCCATTTATAACTCATTTTGCAGGATGTGAAGTCTGCAGCGGTAGAACAAATCAGAAATATTCTGCAAAGGACTGCAGAAAACAAATGGAGAGGGCCTTTAACTTTGCTGACAATCAGGTGCTTAAAAGCTTTGGTTTTACTCATCAGGACCTTGGTTCTAACGCTGTCCAACACCTCAAATATTAGATTCTTCTTTTGATTAGTATTTTTCAAGGGTGGTTTGCTTGTTGCTTAATCTAGCAACCACTTTTCTTTTGCATTTGTGATACACATGCTCTCTCTCTCTCTCTCTCTCTCTCTCTCTCTCTCTCTCTCTCTCTCTCTCTCTCTCTCTCTCTCTCTCTCTCTCTCTCTCTCTCTCTCTCTCCCCTTTTTTTTTTTTTATTATATGAGCTTTGTCATGAAATCAGCTTTGTACATAAATTAGAATTTAATTTTATCACATCTACAAAGGTGCAAGTTGCGCCTAAAATAGAAAACTTTGCATATTGGCATAGAAGGTTTAAGTTTTGAAATAAAATTGCTCTACCCATAGGCAAGCTTAGTCTCAAAAATAAAATTGCTCTAGATACATGCAAGCTTGGTCTCAAGGCAAGATTAATTTAGTTATATGTTTGCATTGTATATCAGCAGGAAGGCATGCTAGAAGATTCTGTTGAAAACAATTTTGACAAGTATTGGCAACACTATGGCTAAATCCTGGCCCTTCAGACTAGGACCTACCTGGAGTATTTCAGCTAAGTTTAAATCCCAGCTACTATGATGGAAACTCTAAAACTGGAATACCAGCAACACAAAAATATGCCTAACAAGATAAACCCATTCAATGAATACATAATGGTTAACCTAATGAATATGAAAATACAACTTCCTATGAAATAAAAAAGGCTACCATCAAACGGATCCTTGGAAATCAAGCCCAAGCATTTCCACATGTCAACAAGAACTCACTATGAAAAATAAACATAATACAAGTGTGATGGTGCCATCACTTCACCACCACATTTCACAACAACAGTATTTTAAATAAAATTAGACAACATCAAGTGTATAGTCATCCAGATTAAGGGGGTATGAAATCCGTGCCCACAGATATAGGCAGATCTTTCGGGCCTAAAGATTTCAGCAGGATTCTCACATTCGAATGAGACATCCGTCTCATTTTCCATGTGCGCGTCATTCCAATACTTGCATCTTCTCTTTCCAATTCCGTCATTCGGCTCGATACACCAGGCCACATCCTTAGCATAAACAGTGTGGGGATTACAAGCAACTCTCCATGCAGCATGGACATGATTCTCTTGGATATAAGCAGAATTGCTCCGGATAACCCAAGCAGTGAAGAAGCAAACGATCCTCGTCCTAATCATTTTTCTGAGAATGTAAGTTAATCCAAGATTAGCCTACCTCTTACCTGATAATTCCTGAATTGGATTGCTCTAGAAATCAAGTTCATGTGATCAAACATTTTTCTTCACGTCTCCAACACTATACATAGCATAAGCCACTTCCACTCCGCTATATGCTCATCAATAATGTTATGGAAAGCATATTAATGATGCGGTTTGTCGATATCCTGAAGGCACTAACCCACTATCCCCTTAAAATAATGTAATTTTAAATTCTTCAAAACCTTGCAAATTACCATATCCAATTGGATCCCATCCTGCCACCCCAGATGTTATATAATTAACCTGTTCACAGGAGCAGCATTATGAGCTACAATCTGCAAAACACTATGCAAATTGTCATTATCTGCACCACTATGTACACTGACCACACCAGCCATACACATGGCCTTCAAGAAATCCGTTAGCTTTTCCAAAAAATGACAAATAAATGTCCATCCCACTACAATTAAGAGTCACAGAGACATCGATCCACCTGTCATCACTAGGTTAGAACAATTTAGCCTTTTAGATCATGCAACTCCTACTACGGCAGCTGTCCTAGCAGCCTTCCTCATATCAACGAGAGCAATGATTGAAAAGAGAATCACAACACAAAGGAAAGAGCAATCTCGGGAGGCAATGCCACTGTAGGATCTTCCACGGTGATTCAATTGCCTTCGATGGCCGGATAACAGGCAAGATTCTTCCAAATTCAACGTAGACCATAGACATAAAAAAAGGGCAAAAGGATAAGAACTAACATGAAATAAAAGCCCTTCCATCCAGACCCGCATGCCACACCAAGCGAACTATAGCTTCTACTTCCCAAAATATCCCTCCAACGAAATCGCTGCCCATCCAGCCAAAATACAAATCGTACAAAATCTAACCTAAATTTTGCTCCCAAATAATCGATGGTTTCCTTTCTAAAAAAACCCACAAATAGCAACTTCTAAGATTGCAAATGGGGCAGTTTTGTTTTTGAGGGCAATTCTATGGCTAATTGTATGCTTGAGATGACTGCTAGACATATAAGAGTGATGTTTTTCTTAATTGAATTAGGTTGTTGACATTTCATAACTTGTTTCTTATTTGGCAAACGATTTATAAGTGAACACCTATAAATTCTTTATGGAAGAGCAAAAATCAATAATCATACCATTACAAATTTATTTTCATATTTTACATTGCATCATTCAAAAGAACGAAGTGTTCCATGGCAGGTTGAAGAAACTTTATCTACAAATCCATTTTCGTCATAAGTTTGCATATATGACAAATTGAAGAAAACTTTATATTCGTTACCATATTTCAAAGTTTTTATTGTGTAAGATTGTAAAATACAAAGAAAAGAAATCAATTATAGCATATATTTTGTACAGAGCACAACGGTCTCATCATGTATTATGACTAACAATAATGTTTGGCAGTACAACTTCTATATTTTATGGAAAAAAAAAAAAGGTGGGACCCGGGAGAAGGGTGGGCAGGCTACGTATTGCTCATGTAGATATGATGTTGTATTATGGAGGGAGGAAGGAGGGAGGGAGTAACTTATGTCGTCGCAATGGGGCCTTGAGGCATTGTGGCCCCATTGCGACGGCATAACATCCATAGTGACCACCTTCTGAAAGTGGACGATGTGTTGATCCAGGGCTGCTCTCTGAAGAGATATGAAGCATGTCTCCTGTAGCAGGATCTGATATGGGACCGTGGACTTCACCCCAAGTGCTCGGACCAAGAAGGCTTTCTAAACCTGCTCCAAATCATTCCAGGTAGCAAGGGATACCACGGGGCTCCAAACCTCAACCCCATACAAAAGGACAAGCTTTATCAGACCCTAAACAGGTGCGACTAATAGGCCCGTTCATATAACTCGGCTCTACGACAGTTGTTCTGCATGGTGTATATTTCCTTCTAGCCTGTTGTCGCACGTGGCGAATGGAAGCATCCCACAACGAGAGGGGAACTCCACTGCCAAATACCTGTAAGTGGATGCCACTTCCACATTTTGCCCCTAGTAAGTGAAGGACACCTTAGTCTTGGCCATATTAGCTCGCATGCCAGTTGCCTGGCAGAATGTGTCCAGAGTGTCGAGATGGCGTTGCGTGTCTGCGAGAGGTCCATATCATCAGCATATGTGAGCTGCTTGACAATCTTGTGCAAGAGATGAGCTCCTTCATCTCCATTTTCAGCAAGTCATCTTTGCAAATGGTCAATGTACATTCCAAACAGCGTAGGAAAGAGAGGGCATCCTTGGTGGACCCCGATACTACTGTTGAATGGCTGGCTTGCCAGATGCAATCGGCCTCAACATGTCTCATACATTCTGTACAATGCATTCTGCATATCTGCTTGCAGTCTTGCCCACAGCTTTTCCTAAGGCACCACGTCAAAAGCCTTTACGAAGTCCACAAAGCAGCAATATAGATCTCGCTGTCGGTTCTTGTTGTCCTCAACCAGGGTCCGCTGTGCAAGGATGTGATCAATGGTTGAGTATCGTAGCCTGAACCTTGCCTGTGTGAGGGCCCAGACATCTGCTGCCTCTGCCCGAGACGTCAACTACTGGTCTAGAATGCCAGCAAGCAGTTTTGTGAACATCGAGCTGACCATGATAGTTCGGTAATTGGTTGGGCAGTCCGGGTCACCTGCATTGTGTATGAAACCATGTTCTCTTCTTTCAAGCTACGATTATTCAATGGCAGGGATAGGTTCTGTATGTACAGAATTATTTTTCTGGGCATATAAAGTCTAAAAATACGTATTTTTAGATTCACTACATATTTCCCATATTTTTCAGCTGCCGGCCGAAAAAAAAAAAAAAATCGTAAGCAAAAATTCAGTTTTGCTTAATCTTTCACGGTTTCGCTTACGCGAACTTTTTTTCTTTTGTTTCACGTAAGCGAAACAAGCTTCGCTTACGGAACCATTTTTCGCATAATTGAAGTTTCACTTACACGAAACAAAAAAAACTTTGCGTCGCGTAAGCGAAGCAGTTGTTTCGCTTACATGAAGTTTTTTTTATATATCCGCGGCGCCATTTCGAGTTTTTTGCACAGAAGAAGGTAAATCTTCTGCGCCCTACTCCACAAACTGTGTTGTTTTTTCTTACATTTTCTTAGTTTTTATGCCAAAATTAGTTAGATTTTGTTTGTTGTTTCTTTTTCTAGGTCTAGGTGGAGTCCATGGTTAGGCCCTTGCCTGTTGCCCCCTCCATCGAGGGGCGTGACAATAGCGAGCATCTTGTTCTATGGACGAAGCCAGACCTATTTTTTTAAGTAAAGTTATAAAAATAAAAATAAAAATAAAAATAAAAATAAAAATAAAAATAAAAATAACAAAATTAGAAAATACAAAATAGAACTTTTGTTGCCTACCATTTTATCAACAACATTCGTAGTATTAGGGAGTTGATGAGAGATTTAGTGTTTGTGTTTCAGCGAGTCTTAGCCTGAGGTAGTGATCCTCGCCTGGTGTGCCACAGTTGAATTGTGCCATGCTGAGGGTGGGTGTCATTGCCGATGTTGAGGATTAGCTAGGGTCGACCTTTCATTGAGGTGCATAGCCCTCCCCTAGTGCCGTTGTTGGCTTCGGTCACGCGGTTTCAAAAGGTGGGTGTTGTACTCTTATGGAAGGTTAGGATGATATTTTAATAAGATATACCCTAGTTTTTGATGGTGTTGTCGACGAAATTTTAACACTAATATAGGGACCGGCGTATATCTGATTAAGTATCCATTTGGTCTTGTCTTTTAGAAAAAGCTTGACTGGTCAAGTGCAATATGTTAAGTTGAGTCTGTCAACCTTTATGATGGAGTTTCCTCATGGAGTCAGTAGCTAGGACAGATCATAACTTAAACTTGTCGAAGAGAATGAGAAAAATGCATTTCTTAACTATCGAACTTGAAACTTAGTAGTTTACTTGAATCTTAATGAATTATTTTATGTCTTACGATTTCGACACTCACTAATGTAAAGGTTTTTTTTTTTTTCCTTTTTTGCCAGACTTTTAGGTATTGTTGTTGCTTTGCTACTGTTGGCATATTGCTAGCTACACAGTTTCCTCTAAAACTGCCATGAATCCACAAGAGTTAGAAGGACTTAGGCTAGAAGTGGAGCCTCACATGAACCCAGAAGAAGGACTTAGGCTAGAAGGGGAGCCTCACATGAATCCAGAAGCCGAGTCCTCTACTCTGATGCAGAGGAAAAGATCAAGACCACAACAGCCATGGTCTTCCTTACGACCCTCCTTGATGAATTGGCTTTGTTTGTGAATTTGTGCTGCCAAACCTTCTAAGTTAGAGTTGATCACTACCACAGAAGAAGGATGGGTAGACTTCCACTCAGCTCTTATTAAAGGCGAACCTTATTGCGTAAAGTTCCAGAATGATGATGTCCAGTTAGATAATGCAAGGCCCGATGTGATAGTGAAGGCCATGATGAAAAATATGAGGGAGTCGCAAATGCAGGTTAGGCATGGCTCTATTATACGCTGCATTGGTCGTACAACTTGATTGGAAATAATAGGGTTGATATTTCCTTATTGGAATGGGGGTTCTTGTGCATCTCTTTTTGTACATCATATGGAGATAATGAGTTTGCGAAGCATGCATTTAAAAGATTAGGATATAAGCCTAATGTGGAGGTCGATGTCTTTAAGCTTGAGCAACGGAGGAAGCAAGAGTTATATGTTGCTCGAAGAGTGGCTGATCTAACTATGTCATTTTTAAGCGGCTTGCTTAAGCTTCATAAAGAGCACCATTTACACATGGACTTGCACCCGGGCAATGTCCTGCTTCATTTTGACTTTAGGAAAGAGAAAGGATGCACGGACCCCCAGGCTATTTATATTGGTATTTGTGATTGGGAAGAAGAAAAGCTAATAGGTGAGCCAGTGGAAGTGAAGCGGTGGACGTAGAAAGGCATGGATGGTGCTAGCAAAAAAGCTATTGAGAATGAAAGACCCGCGCTATCCGTACATGCATGATAATTTGTATTGGGGTCCCAAAAGAGATGGAACTAAAATGGTGGCTGCAAGGATCGACTTCGACCTCTTAGGGGCAGCCTACTTTTCTCAAATTTGACCCTTTCAAAGGCACCTTAATTCTTTAAATATAAATATATGAATCTGGAGGCATGCCCAAGGCAAGGATGCAACTTTCAAACAGGTTATTAAGCACAAAGTCTTGCGGACACTGCCATAAACATAGGACACGTACTTAGTTTGCACTCACCCACATGGAAGAAGTATAAGCCTTCAGATTCTTCTAAATGGGATACCATCTGGTATAAAACCATTATGTTCATGGGGTAACTCTTTGAGAGATCATTTACTTAATACATGCTTTCTAGCAAATGATAAGAAGATGAATTTGCTCAGATCTGAGTTACTGCAAAAAGAATTTAAAGACAATTTATAGTCCAGTCCTCTCTCATACAATTCTAAAGTTTACTAACAGATTGAACTACAAGATGGGTGCAAATTAGCTGATGTCCTATTGCAACAGTTTGATATCATAAATTGCAATTTGAGATCTGTAAGTAAGTGCATAGGGATGCCGATTTCTACCGCAAAAGCAGATAAATTTGAAAGTAACATGGTTTCAGGTGTGCTCACTAACTTTTATTACATGATGCCTAAATCTGGTAAAGCTAGATTAACAGTAGACACGTATAGAATATTTAACTGACCCATCCGGTGGTGGGCAGTTTTAGGCAAAGTATGCTATAGGTATGAGTCCATAGAATCTTGCAGGATCATATAAATCATTACAACATGCACTCAGGCAACCTCTAGGAGATACGACGACATATATTGCGAGGGATACACTTGATATGCCAAGACAAAAACTATGTCAACATCTTTTAGATGATGAGGTGTCAATATAAAGCCCTGCCATGGCCTCTTCCCATGCATTTTATTTTATTTTTCTTCCCTATTGAATAAAAGGATCTTTAATTATTTACCAAGCATATCCATATGGAGAATACAAGCTAAGGGTTGCCGATTTAGTTGTCAGGATAAGCAATTAAATGCTCGTTCAAGCATGAATTAATCTCTATCATGATAGGCAATTGAACCTCTTGTATGATATAAAATGCATCATGCATAAAGCCTAAAATCCTGCGAAGAACAGACAAGATGAAATTGATACGTTTTCTGATCTAGCACGTAAAAGATTGTTTTTTGAAACTAAGACGTAAATCCAACAAAGAAGAAAGATAAGAAGACTACCTCCCTAGAAATATCAAGCTCCCCTCCCTAGATCAACTTTGAAGAGCTTCACTTTATATCAATATTGGCAAACGAATCCAAGCAGAATAAGGACCCCAAACCTGCTTGCTTCCCTAATCAAGGACACTGCCTGTATTTTTGAAAATTTACAGGTCGACAATCTACGAATTGATTGAGTTGCGTTTGAAGGCCTCGGACTTGCTGAAGTAATGCAGAGAAAAAGATGGACAAAGAAAAAGAAGGAGAGGCATCGGCCATGAAGAGGGATTCTTCGGCCAGACGAAATACTCCATAAGAGACCTCTTCTATTCGCAGACTTCAATTGAGTTTTCTTCAAGCATCACCCTCAGGTGGCAGACGTGAACATAGCAGTGCATAACTTACTGGTTTCATCTTCTTCAAATACATAGCACTAAAAAAGGTCCCTTATAGACATGGATTTTATTTGGAATTGAAGTTCTCTATTTTGGCTAATAGCACTAAAAAGGGTCTCTTATAAACAGAGATTTTACCTTGAATTGTTGTCCTCCGGATTGGCTGAAACAATAAAGGAAAGGGGTCACCTATGTAATAGTCTATATAAAACTCCATAAATAGATCTATCTATAAGTAAGATGACTCTTGAAAGAGCTTTGCCGAATCTAATGGCTGTAGCTGCGATGGTGGAAAGCCAGATTAAATAGGCTGGAATGGTTCAGGCAATGGTTCAAGCAATGCAGAGGCAACCTCCTCCTTTGGTCGAGGAGAAAAGAGATGAAAAGAAACCCTAGAAAATTACAAACCTAGAAACTTATATCACGAAATATATAGAGCTTGATAGAATTTAAGAAACTCGTAGCTACAGGAGAAGCCCAATTGAAGATCAAAAAAGGCATACCCCGTGCTATCTCCATGTCCATTTTTGGGCTTATTTCTAATTTTCGTGATCGTTGATGTGAAAGTCCCAAGATCCAATGGCAAATTCTTATGCCACATCAAAATTTGATGAGGTGGAGGTTCTACGTGGATGGGCTAGAATTGCAAGAAAGGCTATAGGCTTGATTGGGCTGGTGTGCTAAAAAATCTGCTCTAAGGCCATAATCCAGTAAAAAATTAGCCCCCCACGTGTCGTTCTAAAAAATTATGCTCTATGCCACATTATGGTAAAAGAATAAATGCCACGATTTTACGCTTTCATATAATTTCTAGAGTTTAATTCTACGGCAGAGATATCCCTTCTGGCAAAATCACCAAAATCGCGCAGTAACTGCGCAGTCACACTGATTGCATCTGCCCCTTAACCATTTTTTTGCTCAGATCTTTTAGCTTGAGTATCTCGGCCGAGCTCTAAATCGATTCGGATCACTTCTATGTAGGCCAGAATGAGACAGATTAGAGAAATCCATGGAAACCAAAAATCAGATCGAGCGCCTCCGAATTCAGCCAGTTGCAAAAGGGCAAAAAATTGCCCTCAAAATGCACTGTGTGATTAGCCAGAAGAGATATCTCTGCCGCGAAATCACCAAAACCGGGGTAACTTTATCTCACCGTAGCTAGCTATACAATTGAATCTAATATCTAGAATTTAGAAGGAAGTTGACACGTATTTAAAACGCTAACACAGCTTTGTCATAAAAAAAGGACATCTTTAGTCCTTGATAATAGTGAGAAAGGATGGAGCAGAATTTTTCTGCATGATGATCAAAATATGCCGTAGAAAGAGCATGATTTCGGAGCTAATTCTACCCTCTCTTTTTTTTCCAAACAGAGGCATACAGATATGAAGGCGCAGAGGGTAGAAATGGAGGCGGCAAGGTGGGGAAAATGCAAGAGGAACTACAAGCTAGATTCAACACGGCCAGTATGCGACGGATGCATGCAGTATGAGAAGGACGAATCAAACGGCAAAATGCAATGCATGGCATGTGGGTGCCACAGAATTTCCACAAACCCGGATCTGAAATCCGGCGTAGATCGAATGCATGCGTAATCGAGTCCTCCATCCATGCCGCAGCTCCTCCAAACGGGGGAAAAACCCGTGCCCCCACATATTAACAATTCAAAGAACCGAAACCAACGAAGCTTCTTTTCCATTAAAGATATCGATGTTATACACCACGGGGACGGTGCTAAAGATAGCATTACACCGTCTCCAACAACTTCCTTAGATAGCTCTGTAACTATTTTCGATCCCTAAATCTAAGGAACTGTAAAGACAACCAACGGTGTCAACTCTTGTTTATGACGCCCAACACTCCCCTCAAAGTTGACATCGTTGCAAACTAGACCTCGCATAACTCCAAAACAAAAGAAAACTCAAAACAAACTTGCGAGAAAAAAAAACTCCCCCCTCAAGATGAAGCAGAGAGTTGGTTCGGACTTTGATCATGCCCATTTCTTCCACACATTGAGTAAACCTTTTCCTAGCAAGTGGTTTGGTCAGGATGTCTGCTGTCATCATGTGTGTGCCAAGATGCTTGATTTGAATTTTTCCTTCCTCCACCTTTTCTCGGGTGAAATGGAATTGTACTTCTATATGCTTGGCTTTTGTAAAGTTGCTGGGATTTCTGACCAGACTTACAGCAGCCCGATTGTCATTCATGATAACAGTAGCAGTCTTTTGATCTATCCCAAGATCTGTGAGCAACCTCCGAAGCCAAATAGCTTCTTTTGCGGCTGCACAAATAGCCATATACTCCGACTCACATGTGCCGATCGCCAGCTTGCTTCCCACGCTTTCCTCGGTGATCACTCCCCTTGCGTACCAAAACGTAAGCCCCGGCGTGATTTCCTGTCTTTGGCTTCACCAGCATAATCGGCATCAACAAATCCCTCCAAAGGGGTGACAGTACCAGATTGACCTTGATACAAAATACCCAATCGAGGTGTGTGCTGGAGATACCGGAGTATGCGTTTCAGGGCTTGCCAATGGGAAGGACCTGGACTTTCCATGTACTGGCTGACAGTGATCACACTTTCAGCTATATCAGGCCGTGTGGAAACCATAAAGTGCATTAATGAACCCACAATACTCCGATAGGATGGGCCAATTAGAGAGCCCGTTTTCTGTTTATTGCTTTGAGCAGAATCAACCATGACTGAACTTGAAGGGGTACTGACCTCTCTTGTGCTGGTCATGGTGCATTTCGCAAGAAGAGATTCAACCCCCTTGGACTGGTGAATGATGACAGTCTGCTTCTTTGGATCATGTAATACTTGTATGCCAAGGAAATACTTCAATGGCCCCAGATCTGTCATGTGGAACCGTGCTGCCAAGGATGCTTTTGTCTGTGTCATAAGCAGAGAAGAGTTAGCAGCCAAAATCAGATCATCAACATAAAGCACCACAAAAATCACGTGTGATCCAAGGGCTTTAGTGTATATGTTCCAGTCAGCATTACTCCTAGTGAACCCATGGCTAGTGAAGAAAGCATGAATTGTTTTGTACCACAAACGTGGAGACTGCTTCAGCCCATAAATGGCTTTCTTGAGCCTGCAAACTTTATCTTCAGATCCTTTAGAAATGTATCCTGGGGGTTGCCTTAGGTAGACCTCCTCATCAAGTTTACCATGCAAGAATGCGGATTTTACATCCATCTGCTGGAGGTCCAAATTCATGGCTGCTGCCAGTGCTAGAACAGTTCTGACTGAAGACATGCGTGCTACAGGGGCATATGTCTCTTGAAAGTCCACCCCTGCAGTTTGTGAACATCCCCTAGCCACGAGTCTTGCTTTATATTTAGAGATGACATTGTGTTCGTCATACTTTAACTTGTAGATCCACTTGCATGTAATGGATTTACGTCCTTTGGGCAGGTTACAAAGCTCCCAAGTGTTATTCTCCAGCAAGGAAGAATACTCTTCATCCATAGCTTGTTGCCACAGGTGCCTTTGTGAACTCTTCATGGCCTCATGAAAGCTGGTCGGTTCGTCTATAGAAGCATTTACTGCGGTAAAGGCATCGAATGCACCCTTGGGTCGTTTTGTCATTAAGATAGTCAAGCATCTTATCGGTGTGTTTCCGCACGCGAGGACCTCCTCAAAGGTGGTTCGGTGTTTTCTTCATCACTTGATTCTACGCCCTGCATTCGGGTTCTCAAGGCAATTCAAACTCTTCGCAAGGAAGATCTTCTTTGGTCATCTTCCACTTCGTAATCACTAGTGTTTGTCATCCATAAGGCGCTTCATTTGCGGTGAGAGAGAATCCCTGTTTAGAGAGGTTTGCCGCGACCCTGCCCAATGCTAAAATTGCCTTCGTCAAATACCACACTCCTGCGTACTATCATTTTTCTAGTCGCTGGCACGTAGAGCTTATACCCTTTCATGGTGTCGCAGTATCCCACAAACATACAAGGTACTGCCCTTGTAGAGAGTTTTCCAGATTTCCGTTCACTCTTGCAGAGGTGAGCATATGCCAGGCACCCAAAAATTCTAAAGCTTGTGACATCTGGTTTTTCTCCCGTCCATGACTCCTCTGGGACACATCCAGCTAGTGCTTTAGTTGGCACTCGGTTAATGATGTACACGGCTGTGTGTACTGCCTCAGCCCAAAACTTAAATTCAATTCCTTTGGATAGAATCATGGCTCTAGCACATTCGAGCACAGTCCGATTCTTCCTTTCCACAACCCCGCTTTTTGTTGGTGCTCATGTGCAATGGAGGTTTCGTGGATTACACCACATTCTTGGAGAAATGTCGCAAACTCATTGCTTGTGAACTCACCTCCTTGGTCATTACGATCATTTTCGGTTTCTTGCTTTTGAAAGTTTCTACTAAACTCTTCCATTGTTTAAAGAACTCAAATGTCTCAGACTTGTATGCAAGAAAATAGACCCAATTCTTTCTAGTACAATCATCAATCAACAAGAGAAAGTACCTGGAGCCTCCCATGGAGGTGACTCTAGCTGGACCCCAAATATCCATGTGGACTAGATCAAGGGGTTGGCTGGCTCGTGTAGTGTGTCAAGTTTCTTGTATGCCTTCCTGCTCAATTTGCCTAATACACATCCCTCACAAAGTCCAGAGGGTGGTCTGATCTTTGGAAGCCCTTTCACATAATTTAACTGTCTCATTTGCTTTATAAACTGAAAGTTTGCATGTCCCAATCGTTCATGCCATACTTGGTTTATATCGGATGAGCTTGCATTTAACGCCAGGTAATCGTTTTTTTTGTACCAGCCGAAGTCTATATGGACCTCCTTCCCTCTCTCCTTGGGCTAAAACCCTCTTATGGCCATCCTTGACGATGCACTTTCCACCACCGAAAGTTGCATACAAGTTGGCATCATCCATTTTAGAGATTGATATCAGATTGGCTTCCAGATCAGGTACAAACAGAGTTTTTTCGAGCAGGATTTTGCTTGTAGACACCTTCAGTCCTACTGTCCCAATCCCCTTTATGTTTAGCATTCCTTTTCCAATCTTGACCCTATGATTGCCAGGCACAGCTTCAAACTGTTCAAACAGATCTCTTCTATTGGTCATATGGTCACTGGCACCAGAATCTAAGTACCAAGAGCCATGAAGATTTGCAACAAAGCTGGACGCTCTAGCATCCCATGGGTCATCTTCCACAATCCAGGAATACAAATAAGCAATGAGCTTCCACCAAAGCATTACAATTTTATCTACCCAATTGTCTGCACGAAATCTCCATTTGGATTTGTTATGAGACTCTTCTTTTTCAGCCATGAAGGCTCTGGTAACAGATACCATAGAGTCTTTGCTCGAGCCGCGGATCAGATCCACTAGACTCGCTTGCCTTTGAGGCTTTGTGCCCATGGTGCCCCTTCTTCTTCTTTGATTCTTCTTTCTCTGATGGCTTGGACTTTCTTTTCCTTTTATCTGGTTCAGGACAGTCTTTTGCAATATGCCCATACTTATTGCAATTGAAACATTTCCTGCTTTCACCCGTTTCCTGTTTGCCAACAAAAGCTTGCCCTTCTTTATTCCCCATCCTTTTACCTCCAGCTTGATTGGCTTCTTCCATAAGAATCTGCTGACAAGCCCACTCAATCTGCACATGTTCAGCTGAGCCAATCAAGTTTTTCACATTATTGTAAGAGGTGGGTAATCCAAGAAGCAATGCTCCAACAATGAGGTCATCCTCAAGCCCTTTCTCCATCCCTTTGAGTTGAAGAGCCGCTGCCTTTATCTTAGAGATGTACTCTTCTGCAGACATGCAATCTTTCATCTTGGTGGTGAAGATTACAGCATACAAATTTGCTTGCTGTGAAAAAATGTCTCTTCTTATAGATTATACACAGCTGGTCCCAAGCTTCCTTTGCACTGTCCGCAGCCTCCACTTGAGCGATCATGGTATCATCCAAATACCTGATCATGCGATTCTTTGCTTCCCAATCTCTTTGCTGCCATTTGAGCAGTGCTTGTCTTTCTACTTCAGCTTTCTTAAGTCCTACCTCACTCCCCTCAGAAGATGTCGTTCCTTTGACAATCTGAGCCGTCGTTGGAGCTGTAGGCTTCACATCTGGTATCACAGGCCTTGGTTCATCTCCTGAGACAATATGCCAGAGTCCCTTCTCTGCAAGTTTGCCTCTCACCTTTATGAACCAATAGAAGGCGTTGGCATGTGACAACCTTTCTATCTTTCCCATTGCAGCTCAATCTTAAGCTGTTCTGTGTTCACCGGAATCGTCCCGCTCTGATACCATATTAACAATTCAAAGAACGAAACCAACGAAGCTTCTTTTCCATTAAAGATATCAGACTGTTATACACCACAGGACGGTGCTAAAGATAGCATTACACCGTCTCCAACAACTTCCTTAGATAGCTCCGTAACTATTTCTGATCCCTAAATCTAAGGAACTGTAAAAGACAACCAACAGGTGTCAACTCTTGTTTATGACGTCCAACACCACATACCCGCTACCTGATCCAGACGATAAATCTCGCATTCAAAAGCTCATCCACATTCCAGATGCAGATTTTACAGATTTCGACCTCTCCAGATCGGAGGCCCGAATCAAGGAGGGCGATATCTGGGCCCTGTATCACCACAGCGACGAGATGCCGAAGATCTACTGCAGGGTGAACAGGGTTACGAGGAACCCTTTTAAGGCCAAAATAAACTGGTTAGATCCGTTGATAGGCTCAGATAATCCGCCCCCTGCATGTGGAGATTTCAGGGTTCAAAATCCTGCATACTTATATGTACCTTCCATGCACTGCTACTCCTAGTCTAAGTTTTGCTACACAATGTAATGTTTAGTACTTCTACAAGAATGTGTTGGTTTTTTTGCTCATGCAATTTTATTTCATAGGAAGCCTACGTTGTGCACTATCTTTTCCCTTCCATTTGGTTACCCTTTACTTGGGTTCGTCTGCAGCCGTCTAAATCACATGCATTGATCAACGAGTTCCTTAAAGTTTTTGCTTTGGAAACATTGGCCAGCATGCCCATCAATGAGTTCTTTACAGCTTTTCTTTGAAAAATTTGGGCCACCATACAACTGAAGTTACGGCCTTTTATGCCCTATCCAAAAACTTTGTGCCGATTTCTATCATATTCCAAGGCTTGCCCACGGTTGTTGCTTCTAATACTTAAAAGCTAACTTTGTATAGATTTCTAGCATATTCCAAGGTTTGCCCATTGGGCAATGCGCCAAACTTGTTGCATTTAATCCTCTTAGGCTTAGATTGCATATAAGAAGCTTCTAGCCTCTTGGTTATTAAAATAAGGTTTATTATTTTGGGTGCCTTAATCATACCTACACTTGTGGTGTTAGTTGTTCAACTTCAAGACCATTTTATGAATCTGATTTGATTGGTGAGTTGGTGAGTTGCTCCTCTGAATCATCATCATCAATTTTACCAAGCTTATGTGGAGGTTCTCTTATAAGGGTCTATTATACTGCAAAAAAAAAAATGATCTGTGGAAATAGAACTGAGATAATTGACATGTCGTTTGCCAAGCGTGTTGGGTTAGTAACCTCCATCTAGTACGTGCCCACTTTAGCCACCAATTGTGGGTAATTTCATCCTGTATATCTAGTATGTGCATGTTTTGCCATTGGTTGTGGGGGATTTCATCCACGTGGGGGATTTTATCCTCTATTTAAATTTTGGATAATCAGGCTAAACTAGTTTAGGCTAGTCTAGTCCTATTTCCGTGAAGTGCTAAACTAGCTTAGGCTAGTCTAGTCCTAAGATTAAGTATTCCCTGAAGTGCTCTAGCATGGTGATGCTAGGATGGTGATGCTAAAAAACCACACCTTTGGCATCCAAACCAAAGGGGTATATATATATCTTAACTCGGATCCATATAGTATTAGTGGTACAAACAAAATGCATGCAAATAGTTTCCTTATTTGCCTATTCTGGTTTTAAAAGGGATTTTATAGTACTTGTTTGTTGTAGAATAAGGGTAAATAAAGGTATGACAACGCATTCATGTGCATATGACTGGCTACCCTGGGGACGCATATGCCATATACATATCATGTATAGGTGAATCGCTTGAGATCCAATTCTCCTAAGGTGGCCTTCAAAGTGCACATGCCTTGTCCGACCAAAGCTAGAGAAGTTGGCAGAGACCTCACAACTGGCTTCAAGTTAATGTCGCTTTGTCTAGAATAAGTGGTACGTTTCATCAAACATGTTGACTCTAAGCGTGGCTGGATAGAGCTAGGATAGGTGACTTACCGTTTGTCAAACTTTTGCATATGGATTTTATAATGATTATCTAATATGGGAAATTTCATACTAATGCGCTCCAATGTGGGAAATTTCATACCCTATCTAGCAAGAAGATATAAGCAGCAGCCAACGGTTCACATTACGATGTTGTACTATGAGATGTTGAAAATATTAATCAAACCTCTAGCTATCTACAAAATCAGAATAGTCTATATAAGCATCTTGTTCTTTTTAACAATATCGGAGCCTCAAGTTTCAATGCATCCCTTGAATTATAAATTGACAATTGCAAAATACTCTTCAATGCATGGGCTTTTCTACTTTTCCTCAAAATTGACCACAATGATGGAAAGTAGGACGATCAAGGCAATCGGATAATTTGTGTCAATAATTTGCGTCATGGAATGTGTGAAATGATATAAGGTTCTTTGTTATAGTTTCAAATGATTTGTTGCCACTGCTCTCATTGACATCATGTATACCTGGATATTCAGAGATGGTATTCAAGGAACAATGAGCTGGCATAGATGGCCTCCCCTTCCTAAAACGTGTTGATTTTGGGGTGCGGCTAGCTATTCTTTAACAATCCAATGTGGTAGAATTGCCTACACTAAAAGGGCTAATGGGGTTTGTAATGTATTGATTTGTGACGCAATAAATTTTAAATTTGTCACACGCGACAAATGACGTTGAAGTTTGTAAGCATGGCCAAAAGTTTTATGAAGCCAAGTGCATCGCGTGACAAATATGAACACTTATAACACATGAGCAAATATCTTTGTAACACATCATAAATATAATATTTTGTATAACGCCTAATCAAATATCTTTGCAATGCGTCACCAATGAACAGTGCATGTCCAAATGGGGTGCAAAAGTACAATGACTTAAAGTCAAGCGAGGGAACCAGATGGGCAATTAGTTCAGCAACTATCACAAGCCACATCTCCTCCATTACCAGGTTATATACCCAAATATTGGCTATTAAACACCACTTTTGACATCTATGAGCAATGAGGAAAGGCAGACTGATATGGGCCTTCAGCATGGATAAACTAGTTTCATTGTTAAGTTATTTTCTTTGAAATAATCTATCCTGGTTTGTAGAATTTCTAAGTTTGATAATGCAATAGATGACATTTTCATGTGCAGAAAAGAGATGAAATTGTTATCACCTTTGAATGTGGAGTTATCTCTATCTTCATAGTAAAAAATCAGGCAAGTGCAAAAGACAAGAATGTGATTGAGGCTGACATTGAGTATGTTGGAAAGATGCAACAAATATTAGAGTTTGACACTAGAACTTTTACAAAAGTCTTGTTTCAAATTAGATGGTATGATGCACAATTACTGTGACATTCCCCTGAAATATACGCTATAATACGCATATTTCTGGGCCACGTCACCGTACAACTCTACTTTAGTAGCCTTGTACACCATAGTAGGTGGAAAAGGGAGCATGGCTAAGTTATTTACATAACTTAGCCAACCTCCATTTCCACATGGCCTCATCCTCTTGGACACCTGCCACATGGAAGCACCCCATTGGAGCCACGTGGCAGTGACACGGAACCCTAACCTATAAATGGCCAAACCCTGACCCTAGGCCATCATGGTCTTGAAACCTTGTTCGCGCTCAAAACTATGTTTGCGAGAACCATCTGCTATGGCATAGCATAGCACAGTAGCCCCCTGACATGCGCGCATCGGTAGGAGTTAGAGCTACTTTGAACCCTTGAAAGCCGTGGAGACATCGGGAGCAAGGGGGAGTTCCTCAGGAGCAGATATTTGGGTTAGAGTCCTTCGTACATCATCTGGAAGTTAGGATTTTAAATGAGTTGGCATTTCGTATCTCTAGTAAAGCCATTCTAGAACCCTCAGTCTAGATCTTGAACCCTAATCAATGAACCCTAAATGTAAGTTAGATGCATGTGATTAGGATTAGATGTTATTCTCATTATTTATCATATTATGTGGATATATAATGTTGGTTGATCATGTTTGCTTCTCTTGTATTGGGAAGAGGGGTAGAGACCTAGTAGCCAATATTTAGATGATGCTTCTAGTTTAGACCCCTTAGTTCCTATTAGATGCGGCTTATGCATAGGAACTCACCTGGCTACGGGGGCTATCGCGTGACTTTGCACCATACAAAGAGGCTAGTGGCAAAGTGGAGGGAGGTCCCTGCTGAGCGCGGCTGCTTGGGACCCATAGCAGGCTAGGCCTATAGTCGGTCACTTCGTGTGGGCCGGGTATGGGTCCGACACCTCCTGGGTATTTGGTGTCGCCCTGACTCTCAAGAGTTGCAGGTGTCAGTCTGGCTCTTATTTTGGGGGGATCAGCCAGGTACGGATCGTGTGGCCACGATTCTCTAGTTGCCAGTGGAGCCACTAGCCCTCGGGACCTCATCGGACCGGGGAGGTGCAACCCGGAGTAGTCCCAATCGGTGATACCATAGGACTGCGTCGCCGTGAGGTTATAGTAATGCCAGAGCCCAATTTAGCTCGTCTGCAAAGTATGCACAGGAGGGGCGGATGGAGTGGTCAACCCTAGCCATTGTTTATAGCCAGCCCCGCCATTGTCATATCTCGGTTTGCTCTATCTTGAGGCCCAGCCATCAGTCTACCTTCTTTATGAGCCTGAGCCTGGATAGGAGCTATTCTGCTTTATGATATACTAGTAATGGTGCCCAGCGTTGCTGGGCATAAGTAATAATCCAACTTTTGTAACTTTTTATTATAATAAAAACTTTCTGAAGATGTAGAAGTGTAGTAATAGTCCAACTTTTGTAACTTTTCATTATAACAATAGCTTTCCAGACTTAAATGGTTGGTCATCCAAAAAGATGAGCTAAGAATCATTGGCTTGATCAGGATTCATGTAATCAACTATCTAATACTATGCAGGCTCAGCAAACAATGCTTTTTAAGCCTTCTTGAAGACTTGATCTGAATTGTTCGGCAGATTCCAATGCATTACGCACCCAGTTGCCTTTTTTTTTCAATTGGGAAAGGCATGAAGTCAGTATTAAAAGAAACCTAGTTCTTTCATGTTAGATAGTCTTGCATTCATATATCTGAGAGCTTTTAGTAGAATAGCACAATGCTTGTTCATAGCAGGTCTGAGTGAGTAGGTTTAACCCGAAGGTAAGGCTATAGTCAGTTATAGTCAATGTCTATAACTCACATCTACATGCTTAAAATGTTGTGGTGAAACACGAATGTTAATATAATGTGTAAATATTGTGGGATTGTTATGAAGTTGAACATTAATAATGTCAATATTGTAGTGTCGTTACTATTATGCTATCATTCTAGTAAAATGTAGCATCTCCTTACATTTGAAAATGATGGTCCAAACTTACCTAGGCAAAGATGGAAACTTGTTAATGATAGCACCAACTTTTCTATCCTTGCTTACCTAGGCAAAGTAGGAACCCCTTAATGATAGCACTAAGTTACATTCCATGTGCTTATGAATCCAAATGCTCAAAGGTTCATATTTGACAATATCATGCATTTAAATTTGTTGTCTATAAAGCAAGGTACACACTATAAGTTGCATCAAATAACACAATTACAAAATCCACAACCCCAGATTCACATATGCAGCAATTTCAAGTAACTGTAATCCTAGTGCCTTGTCCCAATATACAAATATGGTGTTGTTCCAAGTCCCCTAGCATATCACTTTGTTTGATGTGGCAATGTCACCGTTCAAGTATAAACATGATGTGGCAGAATAACCAATCAGAAATTCAAATGATACAAAGTTTTTCATTTTGACGTTCTCTTGTTGCTTATGTATGATTCTTAGAGTGCTTCTCTACCAAATCAATGCTTGGCATATCTTGTTATTATAGCATCATGGGCAAGTATCAAATTGAACAAATGGCAAGCAACCCACATCTACAATACATAAACATCCTATCCAACTAAACATGTTACAATATGCCAATGTTTCATGCATCTTCTAGGCAACCATTTGGGTTTTTTTAAAAGAGAGCATTTTAATGCCACTTCGAATTCATGCTTTAGATTATATTTAGCAAATTAACCAAGAGCTTGAAATCTCTTTGGAGCTCAGATGAGGAAATAAAAGCTTTAATTGGCATTTCAGCAACATTGACCTTGTGGTCTTTGACATAAAAGAGTTAAAATGTACCTTGATGTTGTGGCTTTCACATGAGAGCTAAAATGTGCCGTTGTTTCTTACTCTTCACTTGCGCCAGTGCAACATCCTCTAATTCAATTTCAGAAAGCATAGCTCATATCATAAATGCTCTTCTCCATTTTGTTGTCTAGACCTAACGAACTAATTCATGCCTTAACATCCATAAAAAATGGCACATTGCTTATCAAGCTTTCAGACCTCATGAAGTTGACCTGCTAGCTCAAAACAGTGAATCACACTGATGTTTTCACTCTATAATCTGCACCAATTGACACGGTAATGATGGCCCTCCTTTAATCTGCCTGCATAACCACACATAGACAGAATGCTAGCAAGTATGATTCTGTCTGGCTTCATTCCTTCCGATCGCATTTTTTAAAGAGTTGCATTGCCTATGCAGCATGGCCATGATGGGCATATGCTGCCACAATTGCATTCCAAAGCGACAGTTGGATGACAGGTTTTAGCAAATGCTATCTGTACATCTTTGACATCTCTGCATTTTCTATACATGTTCACAAGGGCAGTTGCCACATAAACATCAAATTCTAGGCCACAATAAATGGCGCAGTCATGAAATATCTTACCCTCTCAAAAAGAGATAGAATCTGCAGATACATCAAAGATGCTAACAAAAGTAACCTTATTTGGCCTTTTGCTTTCCTTTCCGTCTCGACAAAGAATTTTAATGCCTCATTTTCACAACCATGCTGGGCATAAGAAGATATCATTGCAGTCCACAAAAACCACCCTTGCATCTTTCAGACTTCTAGACTTTCCATACATGTTAAAAGCAATTTATAACAGATTATCATATTGAAATGTTGTGCACAACAAACTCTGGCATAAATTAACCTTTCATCTGATAAGCCTCTAGAACCTAAACATCGAGTCTGCACCAGTAAAACAAAAGCAATACATTTATATTAGATGCTTTTAAAAGATCAAAACTATCTACGTATCAGTGCCATATCTGTTTTTTATCTCTTTTCCTGGTTTGTTACAAACAAAAATAGTTATGGTTGTGTAGGATTTAGAGAGATTCCATACCCTAAAACAGAAAAGCTCGGTTAAGCCCATTCCTTTCCTTAATAATACCCCTTGTTGATTTATGTCAATTGTCAACTGGTCCTGCTAAGGCAACTACGAAAAAGATCAGACTCAGAGCTTTACTGAAGGACCATCTAACAGAGTCGGTTCCACAAAACAAAAACTCTTCGGATCATGAAACATGATTTAAAAATCCAAAACCCATGTTGTGACATATTTAAAAACAATGGCATCTTACACGGCTACAGATAAAGAAACAAAAACAAAGCAATGGCATCTTACCTGGCACCAGCACAGGACACACCATGTTGATCTGAAGAACATGGTAACAATACTTTTCCTTCCTGTTCAAAAAAATTGATCCACAGAGCCCACTGTTCGGGTCACTGTTGTTCCAATAAAGCATTGGTAGCTTGATTATTGCTTTGTTCACGAATCAAAAAGCCACTTTTCAAGGTCTAATGCATCCATTTCAAGCCTTGTGATTATTGACGTTGTGTCTACATTCAACCATGCTTTTTTTGGATCCTTTATTGAATGTTCATGTCCGCCAAGGATGATCGCTGGCGTCCATGGCAGGCTGCAAGAGTAGGAAAGCCAGATATTCAGTGAGTAGTGATTTCGCAGAACTTTATTAAAGACATATTGTCTACCTGGATCCCTCTATCATTTGATATTTCAGTCTATGAAGAAGTAATAGTGCATGATTTTGATCATGAAATAGGCCTTTGTAATAGTAACAACATAAGCCAGGAAGAGCTGGATTGAAACATTTGATCGGATTTATTAAATGCAAAAGCTGTTCTGTACATAGGGTTTAGACAGCTTCCATACCTTAATACAAATAAGCTCAGGTTTGAAGCCTACAACGATCAGCCTAACTGGAACGCATGAACTTGGCCCCGGCACAGGAATGCATCTTGATCCGAAGAACGTGGTGGTGAGGATGAACTCGAACTCGTATTCCTATTCAACAAAATTGGTCCGTCGGATCTGCACATCGAGTCCTAGCCGTTGGATCTAGGGCTGGGTCCAACACTTACAGAATAACTTTATAATAAAGGATTGTTATCTATGATGGATCTGTGGATGGATAGATGGTAGTACCCTTCAAGGTAGCTGATTGTATTGTTATTGCTAGTGCTGATATTTATATTTATGTTTTTGCTATTATAGGAGCCCATAGACAAGGGCGCGCAAGACACCTTCGTGCACCCTTCCCGCACCATGGCCATCTCAGGTGCGGGATAGATGGAGGGCCCATGCGGCAGATTGTTGGACGGGGGATTTCTTGCGAGATGTATGACAGGGCGTCGTATATTTGGTGGGGAGCATCACAATTACGAGGCAAAGTGTCACATTTTATCAAGGTCCAGTGGTTTAATAGTCATCAATTCTAAGCGGTTGATTCCAGAAGGCATCGAACTTTGTATTTTTTAGAGAGAGAGATATATAGATTTTTTACGTCACTCCATATTGACAGCATCCATGAGGACATACGACGGACCCCTAGAGACTTGAGCACGAGATCTCTTAATTACTAGCCCTATAAACTAACCACTAAATTGAACAAGGGGGAACCTAATGATCACAATTGGCTATATAATGCATGTTAACTCGCAATGATGATGAGACTATGAACCAGTTATCAAGCCTCTCTCTACCCCATTAAGAAATTATATTAAAGGTGAGAGTGAAGACGTCATTGTGGAAGAGTGGCACCCTTGGTGTTGAAGTAGAGTATTGACAAATGAAGAGGACAACGAGGGGGTGGACATAAATAGAATGTTTGTCTTTCTTGATATTGATGGGGATGATGACACTAGTTGTACTGATCAAGACTTATATGCAAAGCTAGAAAAATGTTAGGCATTGCATGAAAATGATAATGTAGAAGATGATGGTTGATCTCATAAGAGCGGAGAGCAAATAGACAATATTTAAAAAATAATTACAATATTCTTCTTAATATGTTTTTTAATAATTCTTTAAATAAAAATGATTGTTGGCTCAACTAAATGAATGTGGCAGTTAGAATTCGTATCTTAACTCTTGTATGCATAAGGGAAGGAGTAAATTTTATATATGTAGACCTGTAAGAAGGCTTGCATACTTAGACTCTGAAGCAAATTTTACCAATGGTACCAGAACAAGTTTGATAAGCCATCAATTCTAACCCATGATCCCGATGAAGCATCTCCCCAGAAATAGCAGCTTCAAGTGAGTAGCAAGAGACTATGGGAGCCTTGCTCTACCTCTTCTCCAAGCATCACCTCATGCGAAACTACCCTAGGATCGAAGTGCCAAAACTGACCCATATACATCTCGCCCTCGTGGTCTTGTCACTTGTAGAGACATGTGCGCATATATCAGGGTCTCCCTTGACCAGGCTATAAATAAAGAACCTCCTTAATTTTAAAACATGAACTTGGCATAGCTTCTTAGCAAGGAGGCGAGACTCTAGTCTTTTGTAATATCGAAGACAATTCTCGTTCAATCCATAGAATCAAAGATGGAAGTATTGCTCTCACCAAAACCGTGTTGTTGTGAGGTTGACAATTAATGTGGACAAAAATTGCCTTGCATTAAACATAGATGAACACCTGAATTGTTTGGCGGTTGTTTGGCCAAGTCTCGGCACAATAGTCAGATGACATCGTCCAACAATGAGAACATTCGTAGGGTTGTAAATTCTTCTCAATGCATAGAAAAGGAGTACTTTTGAAAGAATCTTCTTTTTCAAGTGAATACTTATAGAAGAATCAAATCATTATCTTTTATTTGATGGGTTAAGTCGGTTCACACCTTTTTGCGAGGGATCATTGCTACATGTACGGCACTGGACCCCCTACACATTAAACCATAGGGTCCAATCAAATGATTGGGAACATTTAGAATTCGAGAAAAAAAAGAGTCGAAGACGTGTTAAAAGAAGAAGCCAAAAATCTTAGGAGCATGTAAAATAAATACAAGAACTCATGCAGCACCATTGCTTGGATGAATGCTGCTAATCCTAGCAAAGAACCTATATAGGCCCATATCTCCATTGCCGGCCCTCAAAGCCAAACAAGCATTCGAATTTGAGACTTCAACCCACAAATCCCGCAAAATGTTTTGATTCTGGAAAGAACGGGCTGCTTCAGAAAGAGCTGGACCTGAAAACAAGAAGCCTAAGATTTACAAATGAAGCCGTGCCAGAATATCTCGAATAGATATTTGTAGAACAGACCTCTAGCATCCAGAAAAACACATTTCTAATATGCATTAATCATTATAGAGACTTGCCTTTTGCCATCTGCTGCACACTACTATCTGCAATCTGTCATTTAGACGGCCATCATACAGCTCATTTTTGAAGCCCACATGTTAACAGATCATTCTATTCTCAGACTATTGCAGAAAATAACCTACATATATCCCTTCCCTCTTTTTCGGCCAACCATTGACAAAATCATACTGAAAAACGATTTTTTGAACCTTATTGAACCAATTGAAATCATAAGAACAAACAAAATCACGACCATGACAAATTCTGCGAGATGGAATCACTAACTTGGATTGCGTTAAATCATTACATTATTAGGGTAAATTTAATTTCACCCCATTGGGGTGGAATTAAGCTTATATAAGAAGCATCCAATCTCTTGCTTTGTTATTTAACGAACATGCACTTTATTGGCTCCCCAGTTTTAGCCGGGGTACGTGATTCTCTCGAGAAAACCTTTGGGATCGTGGAGAATAATTGTGATTCTCTTGAGAGAATCAGGTGATTCTCTCGAGCAAATCACAGTAATGTGGAACCCAGGTGGCACCTTTTTTGTGTTTTTCTTCCCCTAATCTGTTGTTCTGCACACCTGCAGATCCGGTAGATCCACCTGAGCATGGGTCTGAATTTGCAAGCTTTATAAGGTGGTTGTGATTAGCTCGATCTAATCACAAAGTTCCCCCAGATTCGTAAAGTCTAACAGATTTCCCCTAGATATTACACACGTGAATACAATGTGTGATTATCTTGAGCTAATCACACCACATATACACGTGAACATAATTAATGCTCACACATATGAGTTGATTAAGTTGGTGCAATGGTGCCCTAATAAGACTTGGCTTGTAGTATAGTTCATCATATTTTATTAATGGATTATAATTGAATTAATTAATTGGATTTCATTGGTGAGTTACTCCCTTGGTATCATCATCATTAATTTTACATAGTTTATGTGGAGTTTTTCTCACAAGGGTCTATTAGGGGAGGGTCATCGTGACCTGGAATATCCCCTTTGCGGACATGTAAAGGTACTTTTGTGGACGTGGAATTGTTGTTCGGCGGATGTGGAATAGTCCATCAAAAACTTTCGTAACCAAGTTTAAAGGCTGGGAGGCGCAAAAGCTCGGCTGATATATGCCAAAGAGGACGTGGCAAAAGGCTTTAGGCCTTTTTGGGCCATGTGGGCCTTTGGGTATTTGGGCTATTGTCCAAAGGAGGCTTTGGTCCAAAGAGGGGCCAAAGGGGTGTGCATGCTATATAGTTGCTCGGGGGAGAGCTCTGGGGCAGCTATGTTTTGGCTGAGGGCTCGTGGTTGGGTGGTGAGATAGCGTGCCACGTCAAGAGTCCATTTTAGTGGTATTAGAGCAACAAGTTTCGATGGCCGGTTCTCCTGCCAATGTTAACTTTGAGGATGAGAACTCAAGGAAAACCTTTTTGAGTTAGAGCATGATAATTCACTCATGAGAGAAAAACTTGCAGCCGCCGAGGCTCGAATTGCTGAGCTGCAAGAACTGGATTCTCTGCGAGCACAGGTGGCGCAGTTGCAGCAGACTGCAGGGCGTCCGCGTAGTGGCATCAAAACTGGTGCCAATGTCAAAATTGAATTCAAAATGTATTTCGCTGCGCTAGTGATGCGGATGAACTTTTCATGGCTACGGGATTTGAATTCATATTTTGCTAAAACTAAGGATGACGAAGACACTCAGTTATATTTTGTTGAGCGTCATCTGGATGGAGTTTCAAAGGACTGGTGGCTGGATATCCAGAAGAACCAGCCCATCGATCAACCCATTGTTACCTTTGCGGAATTTGAAAAGCAAATCAAAAATCTTTTTTTGGGTTATAATTGGGAGCGAGATCTTATCGCTGAATGGAATAAGTTGACCCAACAAAACATGGAAACTGTTCGAGCCTTCGCGGCGCGAGTTTTAAAGAAAGAACTTCAGCTTAGTAAAAATGATACTGAGAAGTCTGAAAAACTCATAGGTGGGGTTCATCGTTGGGTACGGGCGAAGCTCGATTTGCAAGTTGCCAATCTTTCTTTTGTTGAGCTCTATAAGATGGCAGAGAAAGTAGAGGAGGAAGGTTTAGCCCTCACGGAAGCCATTAATGCTCAACGTGGCCTCAAAGTATCTATGAAAGAGGTGAGTGGTTTTCGACTCAATGGGATCTGCTCCTGGGTCTGGGCCATTCAAATAGCCGCACACAGACGTTGCAGATAATGAACCTGTTGGGGCCAAAGAGCCAAAGGAATCTTATCAAGCACGCAAGAAGTGGCTAATGCGGGAGAATAAAGCACAATTTCATTAATTATGGACAATACCTGAATTTATGGACCATTTTTTAGTACACTTGGATGAATGACTCATTTTCATACACTAGTTGACATCCCCTGCGAGTGCTGCATATGCCTCAGCAGCATGCACGGGTATCTTAATAGTATTAGGTATCTTCTTCTTGTTTGATGGCTCCCAAGCGTAGTCGATAGTCTCCACTTCTATGCGGTCACTTGCAGTCGTTGGCCTCCATCTCTTCTTCCAACAATTGGCATAATTATTTGGGTAGACTTGGTTCCTCACTTGGGGATGGCTCCCACCAAGTCACCGAGAATAGTCTCAAAGTTCTCCTTCTTATCATCCATTTGTGGGTCCTCAAGAGCTAGGCCCACCCAAGTTGGGCACAACATATCATCGTATGCGTGCCATAATAAACATACCTTTCTTCAAATCTTTGTATGGGTTGAATTTCGCGCGGGTTTGTCCTTCCGGGGCCGGCGTAAGGAGGAGTGATAGTAGCAATTGGCTCCACCACTACAGCTACATGAGGTGGAGCTTGTGCTTGCCTAGTAATGCGTGGCCGTGGTCATTATAAGTGCCTTCGTCACACCGATGTTCCCGAAGTTCTTGCAAGAGTTTCATCCAATATTCAATCGTGGCGCGGAACTGTGTGCCGAGTAGTTGGCAGTTTCCGGAGCACCTTTGTTAGACGTTGAACAAGCAACCCAATGCAATATATGCTTGTGGATACTATTTCGCAGCAGGCCAAGGTCCTTCACCGATTTCTTGGGAGGAAGCAGCTTAGGATATCCAACCGGGCATCATGGGCTTCCGTCCTCTTTTTCTTTCCACATCTTTATTCCACCCAAAGAGCAACCAATCCGGGTAAGTGGGTCTAGTTTTGTAATACATGACTGGCCAATCACCATTCATAGCGAATCTGAAAGTTAGAGGGGTGGTATGACCTGTCAATCTATCATCCCCATCTGGTATGTAGCCTTCTATAAAACCCTTCCAATCCGGAACTTTGTCAACAACATAGGGCACGGGTGTATTCAAGTTGCATTTGTGGAATTCATACAGTAGTTTTGGCATTGTGAGCACCCTCGCCTTCTTTAAAGATGTAGAGAAGTTACCAAACAAGGCATCGATATCATCATGTGTGTGACCAGGGCATCATGAACCCTAGCTCAATCTCTTCAAACACACCAAGATATACTAGGTAAGAAAGATAGGAAAAGACATACCTATTCTTGTTACGTCCGCATCGTTGTCCACCAAATAAAGTATCTTGGGCGAGAGGCTTCAATGATGGTCCCTCGTGCTCGTGGCAAATTAGCGGTATCTTCGGTATTGGATAGTGACAACTTTGACTCCAAGGCCGTTGTGTCTCGCAATGAGGAGACCCATTTTGGAGCAGATGATTCAGCAATCGCAGGTGGCCTCCCGCATACCGTGCCCCATCTCTAATCTCTTCAAGATGCTATTCAAAGAACCTACATGGAAGTTAGAGTCATCCGCCATAAGTCCGGGGTAAAGTTTCCATAGGATCCATTCCCATGACCATGAGTCAATGCACCGGTCAATGTCGTTTTCAGCTTGTCAAGTCTCGAGAGACTTTATGATTGTTGCAATTTTGGAATCATTGTTTTGGCTTGATCCATTTTGTCGTGAATAATACAAAGATATTGGCGTAGATATACTGTGGGAGTATAATCTCCACGACCCGATGCGTGCTTTACACGAGGCCCGCCCAGCCTATGCGCTCTTCTTTCATCATGCAACATCCTCCGTCTCCTTCATCTTTGGTCTTGAGAACTTCAGACGGATCACCTTCACATGTATCGCATTTGGAGAATGCAATTTTCTTTGCGATATCGGACGTCCGGAAACTCCGCCCTCCGTTCTATGAAAACCTCGGTGATACCTTTTTGCGGTCAATGCCACAACCTCTGCATTAACCTCTTCTAGAATCTTTGGACTTCGTAAACATTGCGGGCAACTTCGACATTTCTCTTATCCCCTCCTCGTTTCTCCCCGGCGGTGGGGCAAGGATTCACCGCGTTCTCCCTCACTTTAACATGGAAAACACGGCCTCACATGCCAACGCCGAGGAGCGAGGCTTCAAGGTGCCACAGTTACCATGTTCGGCCTTGCGTGCACCCTCAAGAAATTGGGCCTTCCATTTTGATCACGCCGACTTTGAGATCCCAAACCAAGGTACCACGCCCTTTCGCAAACGAGATTCCCCGCAAGCACCGGTCGTCCCCACTCTTCGATCTTTCATGTTGTTGGCTTAACATGTCATAAACAAAAGTAACCCTATCACTTGATTTCATGGCAAGGAATTCCTTTCAGATGTTAACAACTTGATTCCTAGAGAACCTGACACAACACCTATTCTTGCAACACAAGGTCCTCCTGTAAATGAGGATAGCATTCTGAGTGGTGAGACGAGCAAGCTTTGGTGGCCTAACAACCTTCCTAGGTTGTCGGGAATGAAAAGTGTAATGTCGTTTCTCATAATTTGGGTGCTTCGATGCTCGAGCTCCCCGGCCGGACACAATATCTGCCTCAAGGCGGTCTTTGCGGTCAATATCTCCGAGACCTTTACTCCGTCAACACAGACGAGGTCATTGCTCCATCTCACGAGCATCCCCAGCTTCGGCACCTGCAAGCAACCCTGGCAACGGATGTTCACTTCAGAAAGGGGAGGGAAACCTTCAGTTACAGATACTCCCACAAACTTGAAACCAGTAAAACGGTCACAAATCGCATCATCGGGGCTGAAAGATATGAATCCCTTTCCGACGATAATGGAGTCGCATGAGTGCCATATCTCACAATCCTTTTCAAGAAGGGTATATCTTGTCAGCGGTTGTGTCTCCTTCCCCACCGCTGTCCGCTGTCTTTTGCTGGGGACGTCATTACCGCACGACTCACGAGCATCTTCACTTCTCCAGAGAACGAATGAGCCCCCGGGCTTCGCTATTGTGGTTGCATCCGAGTTGGCCAGGGAAGGGTATGGTGGCCTTCGAACACTTCCTCCACACCTACGCTCAGTAGTCCTTTCGATATCTCCTTGAAGTGGCATTGTGTCATTTTCCCCACAACTCCCTTTGCTACTAGATGTTCATTAAGGAAGAGATACACAACCGCACAAGGATTTCAAGAGTGTTAAAATCGAAGTAAGGAAGACGAGAAAGCAATGCAAATGACCAGGGGACTCCCATTCAATGGTTACAAGGACAATGAAATTGGTGGTGCCCCTTTTACATATGAGGTCTTTAGATTCCCTTGTATAAGGTTAGTATTGGATGCAAGATAAGTCTCACAATGGGTAGAAAAGAAGGTTCTCACCAAGAGGCCATATTCAAGATAAATTGGGCCGCCAATTTGTTCGTGGTGGTAGAGGAGCCAGTAAAGTAGGCACACACACTCATCCCCCAATTTAGCTATCACCAAGAGAAAACACATTCGAGATACGGTGGCCCAGGACGGTTTTCACCTATCCGGTCATCTACGAAAGGACAATATGGGCTTAATCGCTTCAATTTGTCCCATTGTTGTAAATTAGGCTACCAATTTGAACCGAATCAGCTTATATAAGGGTATTATTGATGCGTCGGCCTCACAATGGGTACAAAGAAGGTTATCCGGTCCCCAACAGACATATCATCACAAGCACAAATTGGAAGCACCAATTTGTTCGTGGTGGTTAAAGACCCGGGAAGTAGGCGCAGACCGGTGCCCGCCCAATTTAGTTGTCACCAAGAGAAAACCACCTCGAGATACGTTTGCCCACGAGGGCAGTTTCACCCACCGTCACCTACACATAGACACTAAGAGAACTAAGGAGGTGACACTAAGTGGAATTTATCATTGAGCTCCCAAAACAAATACAATCGAGCATTGGAAGGGCGACTACAAACAAGGGTTAATGGAGAAAATAGCAGCACACAAACAAACCGCATGACAATTTCGAGGAAAAGGACTGACCGCATCGAAATTTAGAGTTTATGTAAATGTGATAGTAACCAGTGTGAATGATGAGGAGTAAATCAAGGGTCAAGCCTAAAAAGGCGTGAATGGAAAGGTGTGAATGAACAGCGTGTTTGAAGAGGTGCGAATGAACAACCGCGGAATGGAAAGGCGTGATTGATAAAATCGGTCACATCACATTTGCAGCAATTACACATCGAGGTATGGCTTAATTTAAGCGTGGAGCAGCACAAACCTTTGGAGATCTCGTTGGCCATGAATATGAATGTTTGAAGATGTTTGCGCCTTGTAGAAAAGATAGTAGCCAAACAAGGCACCGCCCGAAAAACAACAGTTTGAAGCGCATTTACATTTAAACATGAATTCCCCAAAATTTGAATGTAATTTCCCATTTTTTAAAGTTAAATGTCCCACCTAATTTTAAATACGGAACTTTGAAACACAAGTTCCGCCTAAAAGCACGTCACGACCGTGCATGACTCAATTAATTTTGGGCGGGCTTTAAATGACAGATTTGAAATTCAAAAACTCAAGACTTATTATTAAGGTCCACAATTAATTCCTCTCGCTCGAACCCATCAACGGTCCATTTTATTTCAAAAAGGCAAGCGCTTTACATGCACGACACTTGTCTTCGGCCAAGAGAGGTCCATAACCCTTTAAAAGCCCCTCATTCTCCTCATTGCAGATTTAGAAAATTACATGCTTCTTTGGCTTTGTGCTCCGCTAAACACTTTGCCGCCTTCATATTTCTTAGCCACGAAAGTCGTTCTCATCCCGCACTATACTCCCGAACCAGCTGTCGGCTTCGGATCGAGCTCTTGGCGCCTTGTGTCTCTCGGCCGCTTGTCGCCATCCTGTTGGCGCCTTCCTCTCTGCATTGACCTATCGCCTGGGTACCCCTGTACACCAAGGAATTCTAGCAGTTGATGGCATCTCGCCCCACCACCGGTGGCAAAGGTAAGGTGGACTACTTTCTTAATATAAACTTGAGCGCCTGCCTGATTAAGTATCCCGCTATTACATCTCGGACATATGAACATCTTCTAGATGCCTCACTGGTCCCCACAGATGCATACCTGTGTGCAGAACTGAATAGGGCACCCAATTGCTTCCCTGAGGGTCTTTCATTTTGCAAAACATTGGACTTCTTTCCTAACACCAAAGTGGGCGGACGCCCAATTTACTTATCCCTCACACCAATGTGGGCGGACGCCCAATTTGCCTATCCCGACACCAAAGTGGGCGGACGCCCAATTTGCCTATCCCGGAGAGCACGACTACCTTGGATGGTAGACTTGGGCAGACTAAATTGGGCGCCCGCCCAATTTACTCTACCCAAGTCTACCATCCAAGGAAGTCGCGGTTTCCAGATAGGCAAATTGGGCATCCGCCCACTTTGGTGTGAGGGATAAGTAAATTGGGCGGGCGCCCAATTTAGTATGCAAAGGGATCCAGCCAAATTGGGCGGGCGCCCAATTTAGTATGCAAAGGGATCTAGCCAAATTGGGCGGGCGCCCAATTTGGCCCCTGTGATGCAATCGTCTCCTCAGACTCAAGGCTCACCATGAGTTGAGCCGAGCAAATTGGGCGGGCGCCCAATTTGGTGTGCGTGGGGATCCGCAAATTGGGCTGCTTCAATTTGCCTCCATCATACAAACCTCTTCAGCCCCAAGTCTCCCAAGTACTAACACTACTTTCCGCTTCAGAATTAATATGGCAAACAAAGTTGCATCGCGGGGTTCCTGGGATCGAAAAATTTGCAAGAGGCTATTGCAATAGAGAATGCAAGAACGTAAGAAGAGAAAGAACTGTTTTGTCGGCATCCAAGTTGTGCCCAATGAAATTTTGACGTTCCGAGGAATGGGTCCGTGCATAGAGATAGGGAATATTCATCCGGGTCCCGCACAAACCACCTCAAGGATCTTTCGCTTTTCTTTGGCAAGATAGGGGCAGGAAAAATGAATTAGGGGTATCGCCATCGACATGGAGGTCTCGCCGAGAACAAGGATGACTTCCTCATCGACGTTGAAGACACCGTAGATCGGACTTTTGTCCGTTATAAAGTTCCACTATCTAAGCACGAGCCATGTATGATGAACGCAAGTATAAAGGAAAGCCCACATTCTTGCGCTCATAAAGGATGGGGCTAGACTCATATGAAAGTTTAGAGCCGCATCAAATCAAGAACCGATATTTTGATGGCTACTACCGTCGTGCGGTGGATATTAGAGCACAAACGTAACAGGTCGAAAAGCACCGCTCACTTGAGTATCGTGGCAAAACCAACCTAAAGTATATCACGATACTAAGTGGCTTAAGTCTAGATACAAGAAAGGTGAGACAAAGACAAGTGGGGGGGGGCGGCCCATGGAGACCGATAAAGAAAGAAGAAGGCGAGGACACCGCTAAGGCTATTCACCGAAGTCGCCACTAAACTTATATTTGGGTGGAATGAAGAGAACATCAAGGTCGCCTCGAGGTGAGTGCGTAAGAGGACCAGCCGTCTCAAGAGGAACCCCCAAGCCGCCAGAGGAAAAGATTTAGGTGGTCCGTCCAAGAGGCTAAGCGGGACATGTTATCACACAGCCCAAAAAGTTCTGAGAGGGAGTCCTTGTCTTCTTCTTCATCCAAGAACCGAGAGTAGCCGGCAGACGTGAAGTTCACTCCATCCGGGTGGCGACGCCACCTCGAGAGCGCATATGAGTTGTCACGTAACGCCATAGCAAGCATCAAGCAATGTGGAGAGAATCTACCCTCCGGGGTGGGCTTCGAGATTGAAGTCTATGTGTTCAAGATGCATAAAGCCCTGCAAATATGACTTGTAGGGTCATAAGTCCAGAGCACTAGGACACTCTCTACTAATCGCTTATCACCATCGATGCACCCCTACCCCGGCCGATGTCGTACATTCGATCCACGCAGACAAATGCAGCAATCAAGTGGAAGAAGTCAGAGGATCCGCAAAATGCGTAATATCGATTGTTAATGGCAACCATACGACCACGGTTGCTCAACCGCTTGTCACACAAGCTTTTGGCATGGCCTCCCCAAAGGAAGCACTTGGCGTAACCGATATTCCTTTTCTATGCCAAAAGGAAATGCCGAAGTCCCCGGCAGGAAATCTCACAAAGAATCGAAAGTAATGCTCGTGTAAGCCAGAGAATAATGACATAACAAAGAAGACTATACACGAGGAAGTATTTTTCAAGAAATTCAAAGCAGCCTTCAAAACCAAGGGCATTCTACGGGAAGCCTAAGAAGGGCAAACGCGGCACTCCGCTTGGAGCCGTGATTCTCGTAAGTGCACTACCACCATTACTAGTTCCCGCTATCCACTAGTTTATAAGCCCACCTAATTTCACCTCGCCTGATGATCCAAATTGGGCGGGCGCCATTTTGGGTCAGCCATCGCAAGCTAATTAAGATGATGTGTATGCCCTTATCTAGTGCCTTACGTGGTCATGCAGTGATTGGAAAGATGTAGCCGCAAACCATTAAAAAGTCAACTATCGTGACTACGACTACTTTGTATATCTTGATGACGAAGTCGTGGAATTTGTGCGAATCGGGTTGCCCGCTTATTCTACGTAAGACCGGTTGAAGGGCGAGAAGGGAGAAAAAATTGAAGTGAAGGATAGGCTTAGACTTTTCACCAATAATTCCTGTCGACCATTAAAGTCCATGCATCCTCTAGATCTGCAAAGGCTGCTGAAGGAGATCAAGGATGGCACCACATTCCTGAAGCACAACAAGAAAAGGGTCATTTAGCGATGTCTATAGCGACGTCTGAGCGACGTCTATCGACGCCCGGCGGCGCGCCGCGCACGCCTCACAGACGTCGCAGTACATCGCCGCATAAAGCGACGCGGCGTCGCATGCGACGTCGGCATCGTCGCTCGACGCCGCCAGACGTGACTCGACGCGTGACTCTCGACGTCGCCGATGTCGCGTCGCGACGTGACGTCCGCAAGGGCGTACGTGGTGGACGAAAAAAAAAATTTAAAAAAAAAATTTAAAAAAAATTAAAAAAAAATTTAAAAAAAATTAAAAAAAAAAGGAAGGAATTGTAATAGTTAGTTACAATATCATATACAGAGGCAAGAGGCGAGTAGTGGCTATCTTTACGTGTTCCCTGTTAGGGGAAAACCCCAGATAGCCAATTCTATAACAATAACGACCAATATTAGACAATGACATTGAAAGTTAACGTGAACTAAGAGTTTATAGCACTTACGAATCTATGTAAAAAGCCTTTTCTACCGCCGTAACCCAAGTGAGGCGGAATTCGTTTGTTTGAAGTTGCCTTTGGCACCAGGAGGCGATGTTTTTCTTGGAATCCTTTGCACGCTCGAAAGTGATCCGATTGCAAGGAATACAACATGACAAGTTAAATGTCTTATTTCAATTGAACTAATGGCAACAAATAACAAATACCTTGATATCTTCCTTATGGGCCAGATTAAGTGGTTTAGGGACCTTTGACCAATCGCCTCCCAATTTTTTGGCATTTGACTTCAATTTTGCAATCACTCTTTGCCTTTTCTATAAATCGATAGATTAACACAAAACAAAAGAATAAAAATAAGACTATGACTAGGTCATGTACCTTCTTTTCAAGCGGCTCCCCATCATCGAAATGAGCCCCTTGCAAACTGGATTAGTCGATTAAAAGCTAGAGTTGGCTAACATACGCTTTAGGGTTATAAGCTAGATTTGGCCACCTCTACCTAAGAATTACAAGAAAAGTCGACTTGGACCCGAACACTGGGTCGTCTCCACTGTAGTGGAGCCTACAGGTGCCCTTGAACAAGCCACTACAATTTTATTTTAAACCTAAAATAACAAGTGGTGTGGACTTGAACCCTGCACGGGCCCTCTCCACTCTAGGTGGAGCCTACGTGCGCCCTTGAACAAGCCACTCCTTAACCTAGGAAAAATATATGATCATAGTGAAGTGGACTTGAACCGGGTACATGGTCCTCCCCACTCTAGGTGGAGCCTAGGCCGTGCCCTTGAACAAGCCACTCCATCAATTTTAAACCCGCTTAAAATTATAAAAATAAAATGCAAGCTGATCAACTTACCAAAAGAAGGACGTGTGTAACAAGATCCCGGACGGGTCCAAATCGAAATAGAAAGCAACAAAGAGTTAGAAGAATAAGAACAACGGAAAAAAAAAGATCAAGAAGAAAAAAAAAAAAAAAAAAAAAAAAAAAGATGAAGAAATAGTAAAACAAGAAAAAAAAAAATGAATGAATCAAAGAAGAAGAGAAGGGTGGGAGAAAGAAGAGAAGGGGAAAGAGGAGAAAAAGAAATTAGGGGAAGAAAGAGAAGAATAGAAGAATGGAAGAATGGAAGAGTGAAATAAGGGAAGAATCGAAGAAAGAAATGAGGAAAGAAGGAAAAAGAAGAAGAACGAAGAAACAAGAAGAAGAAAAAGAAGGAAAGAGATAGAAAAAAAAAATTTGAAATCTACACTAAATCATTCAATCCAAAAAACCATTCAATCCAAAAACCATGATCTACTAACCTTAAAAAGAGTGCTTGCAAGTCGTTCAAGGTCGTGGCCGCCGAAGATCGCCCAAAATAGTCGATAGAAGGAAGCCTAGGAATGGTCCGGAAAAAACGGCCCAGCGGATTGAAAAAACACCTACGGCCGCATGCGACGCCGCGACGTCGCGATGCGGCGTAATTTTGAAATCGTGATATACGGTTTAACGTCGCGATCGCGACGTATCCGTGACGATATTTTGTTATAGCGACGCCTAACACTTTTAATTTTTGGTGCCTTTTTTTCATCGATGGTCATGAAAGTTTGTCCTTATGCTAATTTGGACATTCCCGAGCCATATATGCGGTCAAAATCACATTCCGGATTTAACCAATCTTCTATTGCTACTACTTACTTAATGTTTGAGCCAGGGTGGCATGTTTGAGCCCTGGGGTGGCGGTTTGATAAGTTCTCAAGGATCCGGATGTTGGATTTTTGGCCCTTATCTAACGAGGGCCCTTGAACGGAAGGGGATTCAACGGGCCGGATAGGGGAACCGGTGATCCGGAGTGTGGTCTTTAGCGCACGCCCCGGGAGCCGCCAGAAAGGTCAGCCTCGGAAACTTTTTGGGGCTCGCCTCTTGGGGTTCTGGACTCTCCCCCTCTAATGAGACGGCCTTGCAAGGTCCCGCCTTGTTTGACTTGGGCTAAAGGTGTCCTTGGCTAATTTATGAATGTCTTGCTACCGCAAAAGCCGCCTTTTACTTAACCGCCACAACGGAGGAGTACAGATCCAAACTCCATTCCGCCGGCCCCTTTGCTTCGCTCTCAATCAGATCTTATCGGCCAAGTCCCAAGTGTCAAAGGACCAAAACTCGGCACCCAAAACGCAAAACCCCGCTAGAACACGGCAATTCATAGGGTTTACGCGTTTGAGGCCCTATCCTTGTCGATTCGACTAGGACCTTTGCGCCGCGGTCTTGACGTAGAGGGGGTGTTGACGCCGAGCACGGACCCTAAAACCACTGAAGCAGCTTGCCCAAAAAGTCCTCTCCCGAAGGCCCCACGGCGACGGACGGCAACTTCCCCTCTCCTGACCGTGGATTGGCTCGCCAATGGACTCCGAACGCCGACATTGCGCGGGGACCAAGTTTCATGGCCAAAAGACCACCCCTTCTCGGTAACGTCAAACTATCTCATGTCCAACACACTCGTGATCCAATTGGCCTAGGAGGTGGTCGGCGAATACCGCAACGTGGGGGCGTAAGTTTTCTTTCTTTTTGCAAAAATGACCGTGCAACTTGGTCTCTAGGGTAATTTCGGCCTCCCGGACGATTTGGCAAAAGTCGAATCGCCATTCCGAAACCCCTCGCAGAATGTCCGAACGACAAAACACTTTGGTTTCTACACTGGCCGACCGCTAGACGCTTCGGTTTGATAAGTTCTCACGGACGATGTTGGATTTTTGGACCTTATCGAGACAGGCCCTTGAACGAAGGATTCAACGGCCGGATAGGGAAACCGAGATTCGAGTGTGGTCTTTAGCGTCACGCCCGGGGCGCCGCCAGAAAGGTCTGCCTCGGAAACTTTTTTGGGCCTCGCCTCCCGGGTCCGGACTCTCCCCTCTAATGAGGTTGCCTTGCAAGGTCCTGGCCTTGTTTGACTTGGGCAAGTGTGCTTTCGGGCTGCCAACAACAGCAGGGCTGCCCGGACCGTTCTAATGCAAACACTTTGATCTAAACCTTGTCCGAAATTTTGAAAACTGGCTGTATGTTGGCAATGACTTAGGAAGCCTGCCGACAAAAATCAGAATTTAACTCCATACTATGCATTAATTACGAATTTATGAATGTCTTGCTACCGCAAAAGCCGCCCTTTACTTCTAACCGCCACAACGGGAGGAGTACAGATCCAAACTCCATTCCGCCGGTTCCCCTTGCTTTCGTTCTCAACTGCATCTTATCGCCAAGTCCCAAGTGCAAAGGACCAAAACTCGGCATTCCAAAACGCAAACCCCGCTAGAACCCGCAATTCATGTGGTTTACGTTTTTGGAGGCTCTATCCTTGTCGATTCGACTAGGACTTGGCGCCGCGGTCTTGATGTAGAGGGGGTGTTGACGCCAGAGCACGGACCCTAAAACCATCCGGAAGCGGCTTGCCCCAAAAGTCCCTCGAAGGCCCCCGGGCGACGACGGGCAACTTCCCCCTCCGGAATCGTGATTCGCTCGCCAATGGACTCTGAACGCCGACATTGGCCGGGACCAAGTTTCATGGCCAAAAGACCACCCCTTCGAAAGTTAGCGTCAAACTATCTCATGTCCAACACACTCGTGAGTCAATTGGCCTAGGGAGGTGGGTCGAATCGCGAACGTAGGGCTTAAGTTTTCTTTCTTTGCAAAAATGACCCGCAACTTGGTCTCTAGGGTAATTTCGCCTCCCGGACGATGTGGCGAAGTCGATCGCCATTCCGGAGCCTCTCCGCGAATGTCCGAACGACAAAACGCTTTGGTTTCTACACTGGCCGACCGCAGACGCTTCAGGTTTGATAAGTTCTCACCGGACGGATGTTGATTTTTGGACCTTTATCGAGACAGGGCCCTTGAACGAAGGATTCAACGGTGGGGGATAGGGGAACCGAGATTCTGGAGTGTGGTCTTTAGCGTCACGCCCCTGGGGGAGCCGCCAGAAAGGCTGCCGGGAAACTTTTGGGGCCTCGCCTGGGTCGGACTCTCCCTCTAATGAGGCCTTGCAAGGTCCCTGGCCTTGTTTGACTTGGGCAAGTGTGCCGGGCTTCTGCTCCAACAGTCAGTCTGCCTGACCGCTCTAATGCAAACACTTTGATCTAAACCTTGTCCGGAAATTTTGAAAACCGGCTCAGATGTTGGCATGGCGACTTAGGAACCCTGGGCCGACAAAAATCAGAATTTAATTCGCACTATGCATTAATTACAAATTTATGAATGTCTTGCTACCGCAAAAGCTGCCTTTACTTCTAACTTCGCTACAACGGGAGGAGTACGATCCAAACTCCATTCCGCTTCCCTTGCTTTATGCTTCAACCAAGATCTTATCAGCCAATTCCCAAGTGCAAAGGACCAAAACTCTAAGACCCAAAACGCAAACCCCAAGTAGAACCCGGCAACTCATAGGGTTTACATTTCTGAGGCTCTATCCCCTTGTCGATTCGACTAGGACCTTGCGCCGTCTTGGACGTAGAGGGGGGTGTTGACGCCGCAGCACGGACCCTAAAACCATCCGGAAGCAGCTTGCCCCAAAAGTCCTTCCCCGGCGTCCCGGGCGACGGACGGCAACTCCCTCTCCCGAATCGGATTCGCTCCGCCAATGGACTCCTGAACGCCGACATTGCCCCGGGGACCAAGTTTCATGGCCAAAAGACCACCCTTCTCGAGGTAGCGCCAAACTATCTCATGTCCAACACACTCGTAGTCAATTGGCCTGGGAGGTGGTCATTTAATAATCCGCAACGTAGGGCGAAGTGTTTCTTTCTTTTGCAAACCGACCGTGCAACTTGGTCTCTAGGGTAATTTCGCCTCCTGACGATGTGTAATAAGTCGAATCGCCATTCCTGAGCCTCCGCAAGAATGTCCCAACGACAAAACGCTTTGGTTTCTACACGGCCGACGCTAGACGCTTTTTTGGGTTTGATAAGTTCTCACCGACGGATGTTGGATTTTTTTGGACCTTATCAAGACAGGCCCTTTGAACTTAAGGATTCAACTGGCCGGATAGGGGAACCGAGATCCGGAGTGTGGTCTTTAGCGCACGGCCCCCGAGAGCCGCCAGAAAGGCTGCCTCGGGGGAAACTTTTGGGGGGCCTCGCCGGGTCCGGGACTCTCCCCTCTAATGAGGCGGCCTTGCAAGGTCCTGGCCTTGTTTGACTTGGGGCAAGTGTGCCAGCTCGGCTGCCCAACAACAGCCGCCCGGACCGTTCTAATGCAAACACTTTGATCTAAACCTTGTCCCGAAATTTTGAAAACGGCCTCGTATATTGGCGATGACTTAGGAACCCTCACGACAAAAAATCAGAATTTAATTCGCATCATGCATTAATTACGAATTTATGAATGTGTTGCTACCGCAAAGTCGCCTTTACTTTAACCGCCACAACGGGAGGAGTACAGATCCAAACTCCATTCCGCCGGGCCTCTTGCTTCGCGTTCTCAATCAGATCTTATCAGCCAAGTCCCAAGTGCAAAGGACCAAAACTCGCAAGACCCAAAACGCAAACCCCGCTAGAACCCGGCAACTCATAGGGTTTACTTTTGGAGGCTCTATCCTTGTCGATTCGACTAGGACCTTTGCGCCGCCGTCTTGACGAGGGGGGTGTTGACGCCGTGAGCACGGACCCTAAAAACCATCCGGAAGCGCCTTGCCCCAAAAGTCCTCTCCCGGAAGGCCTCGGGACCGCAACTTCCCCTCTCCTCCGAATCGCGGATTCGCTCGCCAATGGACTCGAACGCCGACATTGCCCCGGGACCAAGTTTCATGGCCAAAAGACCACCCCCTTTCGAGGTAAAGGCCAAACTATCTCATGTCCAACACACCGTAGTCAATTGGCCTAGGAGGTGGTCAGTCAACACCGCAACGAGGGCGTAGTGTTTCTTTTGCAAAACTGACCGCAACTTGGTCTCTAGGGTAATTTCGGCCTTCCTGACGATGTGGCTTAAGTCGAATCGCCATTCCGAGCCTCCGCAATGTCCGAACGACAAAACACTTTGGTTTCTACACCCGCCGACCGCCAGACGGCGGGGTTTGATAAGTTCTCACGCGACGGATGTTGGATTTTTTGGACCTTATCGAGACAGGCCCTTGAACAAAGGATTCAACTGGCCGGATAGGGAACCGAGATTCGAGTGTGGTCTTTAGCGCATGCCCCGGGAGCCGCAAGGAAAGGTCACGGAAACTTTTTTTTGGGCCTCAAGGGCCTGGGTCCGGGACTCTGCCCTCTAATGAGGTGGCCTTTGCAAGGTCCCCGGGCCTTGTTTGACTTTGGGCAAGTGTGCTACGCCAACAACATCCGCCCTGACCGTTCTAATGCAAACACTTTGATCTAAACCTTGTCCGAAATTTTGAAAAACGGCCTCAGTATGTTTATGATGACTTAGGAACCCCGGCCGACTAAAAAAATCAGAATTTAATTCGCATTTCATGCATTAATTACGAATTTATGAAAATATCTTAGTTTCACCGCAAAAGCCGCCTTTCTTTACTTTAATCGCCAACTGAGGAGGAGTACAGATCCAAAACTCTATTCCGCCGGCCCCTGCTTTCGCTGCTTCAATCGCATCTTATCGCCCAATTTCAAGTGCAAAGGACCAAAAACTAAGACCCAAAAACGCGAACCCGCTAGAACCCTGCAACTCATAGGGTTTACGCCGAGGCTCTATCCTTGTCACCGATTAGAGCTAGGACCTTGCGCGCGTGTCTTGACGAGAGGGGTGTGTTGACGCCAGAGCACTTAATCGGACCCTAAAACCATCCCGAAGCGCCTTGCCCCAAAAGTCCTCTCCGGAAGGCCTCGAATACTTCCGACGCGGCAACTTCCCCTCTCCGGAATCGTGGATTTGGCTTCTGCCAATGGACTCCTGAACATCGACAGGCCATACCGGGGACCAAGTTTCATGGCCAAAAGACCACCCCTTCTCGGTAGCGTCAAACTATCTCATGTCCAACACACTCGTAGTCAATTGGCCTAGGAGGTGGCCGTCGAATCACCGCAAACGAGGGCGTAAAGTTTCTTTCTTTTGCAAAATGACCGCGCAACTTGGTCTCTAGGGTAATTTCGCCTCTCCCTGACGATGTGGCTTAAGTCGAATCGCCATTCCCGAGCCTCCGCACGTCCGAACGACAAAACGCTTTGGTTTCTACACGGGACCGCAGACGCCATGGGGTTTGATAAGTTCTCACCGACGATGTTGGATTTTTTGACCTTATCGGTGATGTGGCCCTTGAACAAAGGATTCAACGGCCGGATAGGGGAACCGAGAGATCGGGAGTGTGGTCTTTAGCGCACGGCCCTGGGAGCCGCCGTGAAAGGCTGCCTCGGAAACTTTTGGGCCTCACTGGGTCCTGGACTCTCCCTCTAATGAGGCGGCCTTGCAAGGTCCTGGCCTTGTTTGATTCTTGGCAAGTGTACTGCTTGCCCAACATCAGTTGCCCGGGACCGCTCTAATGCAAACACTTTGATCTAAACCTTTGTCCGGAAATTTTGAAAAACTGGCCTCAGAGATGTTACGATGACTTAGGAACCCTCGACAAAAAAAATCAGAATTTAATTCGCATCTATGCATTAATTACGAATTTATGAATGTCTTGCACGCGAAAAGTCGCATTTTACTTAACTCTGGCAACAATGGGAGGAGTATGATCCAAACTCCATTCCTGGCTTCCCCTTGCTTCACAAGGTTTCAATCGTAAGATCTTATCACCAAGTCCCAAGTGCAAAGGACTAAAACTCGGCACCCAAAACGCAAACCCCTCGCTAGAACCCCGACAACTCCATGTGGTTTACGCTTTGGAGGCTCT